>GL380668.1:3716-18914 GCA_000143925.2 Caenorhabditis brenneri
AAAACGGCGGTGTTTACGGTTGGGGACGCGGTGGCCGTGGCGGTCAGCATTTGCAATTAGGTGGCCACCCTCCAGAGTTAAGGAAAGAGGGTCGTCCGTTTCCTCCTGAGTTCTTGCCTTAACTATGGAGGGTGGCCGCCTAAATGCAAACGCTGACACCCACGGCCACCGTGTCCCCAACCCCAAACACCGCCGTATTCACAATACTACTTTTTTAAATATCTTTTTTTTTCTGTTTTTTTTTGAAATTAATAAAAAACTCTTTCAGAAAGTCAGTTTAATTAATTTTTTCCAAGTGATTTTGATTGGTGCGCTGTGTTCACGATGCTTTATTTTTTCAGGCTCTGTCTGTCTGATCTACATCACCATGAACCGTACAGTCCGTCGTGGGGTGATAGACTTGTTCATCCCAGTTTCCATTCGGAATAAACACAAAATTGGAACCTATCGAAAAGAAATTCATCGTCTTAGTATCGCCACAAACCCAACTTCCCAAGGAACAAGTGACGTTTTTTGAGTCCCAAATAAATATTTTATTCTTTTGACACAAAATAATGTTTTTTTCCCAAAATCACAATCAATTAGAAGTCCCATTTATACGTGCCTACTCCTTGCAATTTGCTGGTGGCCAGTTCGTTTCGATGTACTCTTTCAACTCGGGAAGATTACGCATTCTGAAGTAAAAGGCACGAAGCTCCGGGAATCCATCCAGTAATCCTTTTTCTCCCTGAATAAAAATATTAGTTAATCAGAAGGATTAAAGGTATGAATAACCTCATCAAGGGCCTGAAGGATACCCAGAATGTAGACATCACACCAGTGAATAGATTTTCCAACAAAGTAGTCTCCCTTGCTTTTCTTGAGAATATCCTGCATGATTTCCAGTTTTGGGCCGATCACTTTTTGGAAGTGAGCCATCGCGGCCTCCTGAAAGTAAAGAAATTCTAAATTCTGAAGTCGCAAGATTCGTTCACCCTAATCCCTTCCGGAGCATATTTTGCCTGAGCTGCCATATCAAAGATATCTGCGAATCCATCAGCCATCATATCCACTTTGGCTGAGTCAGTCTTCGTGGCTCCACCGAACCATCTATCCGGTTGGACGGATTTGGCCAAGTATCGACAGATAGAGACCGTCTGGCAAAGGGTGGTCTTGCCACCGTCAATCTCCAGGAAGGGGAGTTGCTTCATTGGTGCTTCTGGAATGATAGAAAGGAGTGAGGTAGGAAATAAGCAGACCAAAGTAGGTCTGCTTAGCATGGTGGTATTAGGAATAGGAGTCTTTACCACAGGGCTTTTAGCAGACCAAAAAAAACATTGATGCTTAACAGACCATCCTAGAAAGTGGCCTGCTAGCAATTTAGCAGACCAAACGCCTCCAAAATTCCATCTCTGAACATTGAAAGTCCAATTTTTTCGGAACCCTTTTCCCTTTTTCTCTCCCCCTTATATATCCGTTTTGCTCCCATTTTCCCTTTTTTCACACACATCACAACTACTTCATTTCACTTTTTGTCTGTCTGCGTCTCTCGCTTTGGTGTTATGCCTCACTTACTGGCTTTGATGTCGTCGGTGAACTGGTCCATGCGAAAATCCTCAAAGTCGACACCAAGGAAGCTAAAAATGAAATGAAATGAGGGAGCGTCTGGAGTTTGGTGGGTTTGCTAGGTGGTAAGCACCCCGGGAAATGGATAAGCTAACAGACTAGCAGAGCGGCTTAGCATGAACTGGGTCTGCTTGCTCTTTAGCAGACTCTTTTTAAAACAGGTCTGAAAAAACTAAGCAGACCAGAACCAAAACTCACTTGAAAACGAGTCGAATCGGTTCGGCTCTTCCCCTCATATTTCCATAATACAACTTGTACCGATGCTTTTGGTCGGGTGACATGATGAGAAGTAGCAGAACTCAAAACTGAAAAAAACTCTTCGAAGAGGAGGAGAAAAAGAAGAAGATGTGGTGCGAGAAGACGAAGAAAATGGGGCGGCGACAAGCCAATAATCAAAAACACGTTTTTTTTTTTTTGGGAGCAGCAAAAATAGAAAAGGAGGAGGAGGAGGAGAAATGGGAAGAAGGGGATGGAGAAGATGGAGGAGGAGATTTATTGTGGATACAAATGGAGAAGGGGATAATGTGTATAGGGGGGAAGAAGGAGGGAAAAGAAAACATATGAAAATTAAAGGAGAACAAAAGAAGGGAAGGGAAAAAGGAGAGTCAAACACCACACGATTCTGGAAAATGGGGTCTGGAGGGAAGCAGGAAAAAAGGTAAGAAAAAGGTAGCCGAGCAAACTTCAGAGCACACCAGTGAACTTTTGTTCTGGCGGTTGGGTTGTTGAGCAGACCCAGAATTCTAAAGGAGATATAAATAAAAATTAGTCCGCTAAATGGGATTATGGATTTTGTCTGTAAAATTGAGACCAATTCTACATCGAGTCTGCTTAACATCCAAAATTTTCATGCGGTCTGCTTATGGAATAGCGTTTACAGATTCCTTTTTTGGTTTGCTGAACCACAGTTTTCACAGGTTAGTAACAAAAAAGTTAACATATATTGAGTCGCCAGTTCAGGATCCGAGGTATAGGTATTCCTACCGGTCTGGCTAAATTCCTACGGGTCTGCTTCCATTACCAACTCCAGTGCAAGCACACCAAAACAATCTCAGGTCTATTGAACAAAAAAGTGTAACACATCTCCTTCAGAGCAGCATGAGAAGTGTATGCAACCTATACGACTGCCGTCCGAAAGACACCAAATAGAGAGAGAAGGAGCTTGTGTCGTCGTGGCAATGGAGGAGAGGGAGAGGCGGAGTTCTTCTTCTCCTTGAGCTCCGTGAGCCCAAGAAGAAGAAGATGACAATTGACGAGTGGACTTTGCTCGGCTCCGTGAGCAGCTCTAAGAAAAAGAAACGAGGGGGAATATACGTTTATTATTCACCAAGTAATAATGAGAAGTAGGTTAGACATGGATAAAGTAATGAAAAGAAATTGGAGAAGAACATGGTTCATTAAGAGAAGGGGGAAGAGGAAGTGTATATTTTTATTTCAAGTTGCTCAAAAAACAGTGCCGGAGCTCGTGCCAGTTCTGGTAGTCATCATCTTAGCATCCACTCCAACCACACTGAGGATTGGTCGAGCTACCACAGCTCTGTTGGTTCCAATCTTTGTCTTATCCCGGATCACACGTGGCACAATCAAATCAATGACTCCACGACGGACGGTTCGATTCATGGTGATGTAGATCAGACAGACGGATCCTAAATCATGACTATAAACCACAAAATATGAAAATGATGACAAAAAAGATCACCATTGGCAACCTTTTTAGTCTGTTTTGTTGCTCTGTCTCACCGTGAGCACATTGCCAGGCGAGTTGTCCGACGAGGACGACTGAAGCTGGGGAATAGAAGAACTGCATGTAGACGTAGATGTAGGCGGCAATGGCGTTGAAGGAGCAGATGAGGACCGATTGGAAGAAGATCTGCAAATTGAATTAGGTTTTTTTTACATCGCATACATCACGTTTATTAGCTCAACCATATCATTTGTTTTTATATGGGAATGCTGAAACTGCTAAATTTCCCACTTTTTTCTAGTATCCTTTCAATCAACTCAGAGCTCCTACCTGTGTCTGTGTCTTCGAAATAGACTCGGATCTGAAATGCTTGCTCTTTGCGAACAACAGAATACACAAATACGCATAAATGGCAGTGGTAGCCATAGAGACTACGCAGTTGTTGACGGTATGTGCAATGTTTACGTAGTCAGTCGCCTGGAAATCGTATAGTTTTGTTTTTCAGATTCTCATTCTCATTAAAACCAGTTACATCATGTCCCGGGAGCATTGGGTTGAAGAACCAGCTCATATAGTTGGAATTGAAGAGGATCGGTTTGGTGAAGAGAAGGGAGTAGAGGGTGTAAATAACAGGGACAGCGATAGTGAAGTACATTTTACGGCCAATGAAGATTGTGCGGATTCGAAGGTGTTGGTTAACATCACAACAGCGATTGATGCCAAGGAGGATGCACGTGGCACAGGAGCCCATCCAGCAACCTAGAATGCAAAGAAGTTTGAAACAGTTACTCAGCGGGACCTATTGTTGAACTCGCAAAATTTCAAAAAATACAAAGATTCTGAAACTGCAAAAGTTTTAACTCACCACAACCCAAAGATCCCATGGAATAGATGAACATTGGATAGGAGCAAAAAGTGGCTCCCATGATCCCAAGGAATCCGGTGGCAACAGAATTGGTCAGGATGCAACAGATATCAAGGATCCCGAGGAAAACCATGATTTTGTAGCATGACGATTTCATTAGGTCACTTTTAGATATGACGATGAGACATGGGATGTAGATTGTCTGGAACAAAATGAACGTTGGATTACTGTAGAATTCATTGTAAGTGAAGTAGCTTCGTTATTCATTGCATCAGTTTACCGTTTTCTAAACTAGATATTGTGCGAATAATCAAACGTTTTTGGTGACCATTAACACATAGACTTAAAACATAAATTCTTGAGATTTCTGTTCAGGCCCAAAAGCATTACTGGACTGATCTTCAAAAGCCTACTTTGAAATTTTAAAATAACCGATTTTCGTACAGCTTTGCTGACAGATTGATGGAAACGAAACAGTCGAAATCGTATCAACGAGTATAAACTAAGTACGTGAAACTGCAGTTAGTTCATACCACAGCATAAACTACAGTACCCTTACTCACCAACAAAATACATCCAACTGCCAAGAAATAACTTCCAATGTACTGTCTCCGAGTCCCCAACTCAAATCCATCGACTCCAGTACAATTATAGAAATGGGGATGCAGTTTGAATCCATTTCGAATCACAAAGTTGAAGCTTTGATCCAAATCACTCGTGAGGAGGTCCATGTTACCTCACCGAATGTGACCGTAGTCGAGTGTAGCCCCCTTTTTATACCCGTATTTCGGTAATCCGTAATGCACCAAATCCATTTCCATTTCATATTGTCTCGTAGTAAGTTTTTTGATAGTAAATTAATGGATTAGACTTTCTCGCAAAAGGCGTGTGACTGAAGTTTGAATGGTTCAATGAGAAAATGAGTGTTTTGATGGATGGATTAGGAGGAGTAAGCTCAAAGAATGTTGAAATAGGAGGGTGGGTTCAAAAACTAGAGAAGCGATGAGTCAGGTTTTGAAATTGGAATTTGAAAAATTCTTAGAGCAAATTTCTCAGTACACATAGCACAAACAAAACAGTTCTATTTTTTCTTAGTGCCTATTACGCGTACCATGGACCAGCAAACTTTATGAATCTGGCCAACGACCTAGAGCTTTTCAGTAAGAGAAGTTGCTTGTCTTTTCGTGGCAGAGCTGGGAAAGGTTTACGATTTTTACGGGTTTTCGAGCATCCGTGAAATCTGTGACCGAAACATGTCGTTTGATCGAAAGCTATCACTTTTGGCTTGACTCCAAACTGGTTCGCAAAATGATGATTGTGTTTTACACTGTAAAATTTACAGATTCTGAGAATTTCTTTGGATTTTCGATTCCGAAAATTATACTTTTCACGGATTCCGTAAAAAATAGTTCTACGCTCAGTGTTCGATAACAACTCTTCTCACAGTTCTTATTGATCTGGGTTTTTGCGAAAATTCTTGACAGTTCCTTGTCTCTTGCCAATTTTCTTTTTTTCCACTTCTTGGGAGAGTCAAAGATTTTATACTTGATTTTTTTGATTTTTTAAAGCACACTTATTTTTCAACCATTAATTCTTTTCCTGCTTTTTATGTTTTGATTGTTTTTTATTGTTTTCATCGACTTTTATGTTCACTTTATCATTTTACGGTAGAAGAATGTTAGCATATAGGCCAAATCGCACGTTTACAGTCAGTGGAAGGAAGCTGCATGATTTGGTATATCAGTGAGTTTGAGTCCTATCTAGCTCCTAGTAAAAACTGAAAGACATGGGCGTCATAATTAAAATGAGCTCTTTAGAAATGTTGAACCTTATGAAAATCGGACAGAAACAGGATGCGCTAGCCTCAATCAGGGGCTTAGTCCATGACAAACGCAAAAAAGGTGTTTCAGAATAATAAGATTGTTATCATTATTAATATTATTATTTTCATCTTTCAGTAACTAATTTCACAGAAAACGAAAAGCGAACATTTTCCCGTTTCATTCTCTTTTCATTTCTTTCCGTTTTCTCCTTTTTCCATTGCCAGACGACCGTCGCAAATTATAATTTAAATAATGGAGATGTTTTTTCGTTGAAATTTTGATCGTAGGACCTTTTATTTGTATGAATCAATTAAAATAATTGAACGAGCGCTCCTCTTGTTACGCATCCTTCAAAAAAACTTAGCATTTTAGCCCAGTCACTTTCTCAATAAAGGTCATTCATCTCTTCCCTTCTTCTCAAAAAGCAGCCAAGTTCCCGTCGTTGCCGTCTGGTTTCTCTTTTCTTCTTTTTCGTATTCTTCTTAGCCACCCATGTTCTCTTTTTCGCTGACCTCTCTATTCACTTTTCACCACTTCTTTTTCCCTGTTATCCCCGTCTGTTTTTATAGCTCGCTTCTTCAGTTTTCAGCATCGATTTTTCAGAAAATGGAGTCGTCGGATGATGCTCCATCCAGATTGTTAACCTTGCCGGCTGATCTTCAACAGGAAATTTTTGGATACCTGTCTCCAATCGACATGTATGATTTTTTCTTTTTCATTTAGAAACAATCTCCAAAGTTTCCAGAGCAATATTCTCATTCTGTTCAAAAAGCTCATTTCAAGTTGCGAAATGTGTGAAAAAACCTCAGAAGATGGAAATGGAAATTGAATTAGCTAAGGAAGGATGTGTCCGTATTACCTATCCGCCACAAGGTCGTTTCTTGTTTTCGGCGTTTCACAAGGATAAAGATAATATCGTTGGAAGTGGGAAAACTTGTGAGTTTTTTCAGTTTTTCAGATTTTCGAACTAAAAATGGGCAGTTTCAGATAACCAATTTGTTGGGAACGAGTCAGCAATGTTTGTTATGAAGGATACTAACAATCTAACAACATATTGGAATGATGAAATTCAAGGACTCTTGGATTTTGTGAAACACTTGGTAGAAGTATTCGGAATCGTTTTGATTTCCACTGTTCAAACAAATTCTTCTTACGGAAAGCGACAAGAACTCACGTCATCAGAGCTCCCTGACATTCAGAGTGCTTATAATTATCGATTGTTGCTCGACTGGCTTCAGAAAGAATATAAAGGAGAAGGTGATTAACTGAAAATCACTCTGGGGAGCATATTCAACCGGGACCGGCGCGATCCCCAGCAATAACTTTTTTCAAAATCGGAACACACCGTTCGACCTATCCGGGCTGAACAGAATGGGCTAGAGTGCCCGGTCCCACGATCTCGGGCCCGGGTTTTTGAGCCCGGACACTCTAGCCTGACTCATGGGGCCCAGGTTGGTCAAACAGTGATCTACATTTTGATGTTTTGAGACCACAACTTCGATTTCGAAGAGAGCTATTAAAAGGCCGCCCTGGACCCGCCGGGCATGGCTGGACATGTATGATGGGAAGTACCCAAAGTGAACCGCGGGAACTTCATATGTATTTTGTGTACACAAAAACAAAACATGCTACTTTGAGACATGCTAATCGGTTTTATGACCGCACAAGAATACAAAAAAACTTTCCGATTTCAGTTGACGAATTGATCTTCGAAACTGTTGACCAAACCAACAACAGTGAACTGATTTATCTTCTGGACGCCGGCAAAATCGCCAAGAGACGTCTCGATTTCTACACATACCTGTCGCCTAACTTGGAGTATCAATTCAACTATGATTTTAGCCAACTAAAAATTTGCTCGGGAAATTGGATCAATTTCGATAATTTGGTGCAATTGAGCCATCAAGTCAGAAATTTGAACATTTTTAAAAGCTCATTTACTAGCTTATGTTTGAATCAGTTCATCAAAAAATGGTTGAAAAGTGGAGAGGATTTGAAATTGAAGACTTTATCAATTCACTTTTGCGGCAATGATGTTGATATGGAACAAGTCCTGGCTGACATAGAACATCAGAAGTTTGAAGGCAAGGACCATTATTTTTTGTAAGTTTTTTCTTTGAGAATCAGTAGTGTATTGTTTCATATTTAGGAGGAAGGAAAAATCATTTATCAAAAAAGGATGGGTGATCAGACGACGCATCAAAAATGACAAGTTGATTATCTCTGGCGAAGTCCGTAGTCCAAGATCATTGATGATGTATATTGCTCCGTTCAAGAAGGGAATGCTTGCTTGATTGTGCTTTTTTCTTGAATAAAGAGTTGGATAAACTCATATCATTTATATAAATAAAACGCTCATGGGTTCTGACCGTTCAGGATAGGAAGAAAGAGAAAAATCCAACTTGGGATCTTTCGGACGATAATCACATGTTTTCCCAACTGCGCCAAAATTGGACAAAAGTTGAAGGGTAAAAAAACATATGCAAAGGTGAAGCTCAGGTAAATACGCTGAATAATTTAGAACTTCTTTTGAAAATTCATTGTGAGCCGCAAACAGTAATGGCTGCAAAGGCGCCGGAGGCGCAGTAACCCGAATGTTGATTTTATTTGAGATTTCAATGATACATCTCTCTTGAAACATTTCTCATCAACAAACCACATGAACGATGACATCAGCCGTTGTGTTCCCCTCTCCTTTTTTCTCGTTCTATCTGCATCTCTTTGACCTCCCCTTGTCTTTTTTCTTCATGCGTTATTGTGTTCTTTTTTTTTTCTTTTCTTAATTTCCTTATACTTTTCTTCTAATTATTTTTCAGAAAATGGAGTCTCCAGACGGCCTGCCATCAAAACTGCTAACCTTGCCTGCTGATATTCAACTGGAGATTTTTAGTTATTTGTCTCCAATTGATATGTAAGATTCACCGTTTAGTCTGAAAAACTCCGATTTTTCAGAGCAATTTTCTCATTCTGCTCCAAAAAAACGTATCAAATTGCGAGAAATGACAAGAAATCTTCAAAGTTAACTGTGGAAATCAGTCAGGGTAAAACTGGCCGTTTCAAAGTTTCCTATCCGACGTTTGGAAACCATTTCACATTTTTGGTGGAAAAAAACAACAAAATGGGGCATCGAATCCGGAAAAATTGTAAGATTTACTATGTAAATAGATTCAACATTCTTGAAATTCAGTCAATCAAGTCTTCGGAAAACAATCGGGAAGATTCGTGATGAGGAATGCGCGCTACGTGGATACATTCTGGGATGATGAGTATTCTGGAATGACGGAAATCGTGAAACATTTGATGGATGTGTTCGGATTTCTTCAGATTTCAACTTTTCATGTGAGTACAGATTGTTTGAATCGTGGACTGCTGGACTGGATTAGTGGAGAGTACAAGGGAGGAGGTGAGTATTTGAATGCTTTTTTCAAGTTAACCCATTTATTCTTCAGTTTCCCAAATGTCAATCGACTCGACTCGCACGAACACCAGTGAAGAAACTATGACTTATCTTCTGAATTGCGCCAAAGTCACCCAGAAACATCTCACATTTTATTCTGATCCATCGCCTGATTTGAGTTATCGATTCAACTACGATTTGGAATCATTCAGAATTGAATCTGCTAAATGGATCAAGCTAGATCATCTGATGGATTTGAGTCATCAAGTCAAAGACCTGACGATGTTGAATTGCTCTGATTTGGATTTGAATGGATTTTTGAAAGAATGGGTCAAAAGAGGAGAAGATTTGAAGTTGGAACACTTGACGATATCCCAGAAGTGGGACATGGATGAACTCCTAGTAGGGATTGAACATGAAAAACTTGATGATAGTGTTGAAAACGTTTTTCAAACGTGAGTTTTTCCCATCAAATCGGAATTTGTCAAAATACATTGCTTTTAGGCCCACTGGAAGAATGGATACTAAAGGCGGATATGTGGTTGAGCGGCACATCAAAAACGATAAGATGTTTTTTGAATTGAATACGGTTTTCGTCCCATCAAGATTAGAGATTTTTATCGTGCCGGGTTTTTGTGTTATAAAAAAAGAATAAATTGATTTTGATTTGGCGTTTTTTTTTTCAAAGAAAACAGTAAAAAATTGCTCAATTTCGTCTTTGTTCATGAATGCTAGCTTACTGTAACATTAAAGGAACATGTACTTTAACTTTTTCGAGTGAATTCTCGCAGCGTTTTCACAACTTTTCCAACAAAAGCGATTTTTTTTGTAACAATTTTTCGGGGAATCGTTTGTAAAGTCAGTGTTTTTCTTGCTTTTTTTTCTTTTTGTCTCGAGTTTTCTTGAATTTTCTTCATTTTCAATATCACCTTGACCAAATTTTAAACTATGCTCTACAAAAAATTACGTGAAAAAAAATTACTATTCGAATGATTTGCGGTTTTCATTTTTATTTCTAACTTTATTTTTCTAATTTGTCGCTTTTTCCATTTGTTTTTCGTATCCTTGAAGGTAAAATCGCCTTAAAAAAGTCTGTGCGATTGGCCGGCCAATAAATCGCAGCGGCTATTCGAAATAAAATCATTTTTCGGTGCTCTTTCGAAATAGAACTCCTCGAAATAGAACTGTTTTGAAATAAAACTTGTTTCGAAATAGAACCCCTCGAAATAGAACTGTGCCGAAATAGAACTCCTCGAAATAAAACTGTTTCGAAATAGAACTGTGTCGAAATAGAACTCCTCGGAATAAAACTACGTTTTCAATGGAGCGCGCGTTCATTGAGGAGTTCTATTTCGACACAGTTCTATTTCGCTACAGTTCTATTTCGACACAGTTCTATTTCGAAACAGTTCTATTTCGAGGAGTTTTATTTCGAGGGGTTCTATTTCGAGACGAGTTTTATTTCGGAACAGTTCTATTTCGAGGAGTTCTATTTCGAAAGAGCACCCATTTTTCAGAACTTATTACGAAGTTTCACTAGATTTTTCGTTGAAATCGTTCATCTTCCGCTATATTTCTTCGATTGCCGCTGACTCTTTTGTAAAATTCAGTTGTTTTTCCAGGACGACAGCACTGAAACGCAGCGTCGATGTCGGAATCTATTCGGAATAGCGAGGAGCGCTGAAGGTTAGGTTTTGTTGGTAAACGACTGTCTAATGATTGATTAAATTCGAATTCCAACCAAAAATACCGTTTTTTTTTCAGAATCGGAGCTTGCTGGAGCCGACGGACAAAAGCAGTGGAGGAGTTCCTGGAGACGACAACAACGCTGGAATGGACGTGGACTCGACAAAGGATGGAAGCGCGGCGATGAGAAGAATGGCGTGGCAGGGGGAAAATCTAATAGGTTATAGTGGAATTAGTGCTAAATTTGAAAACATAACGCAGTTTTGTTCACTTCTTAAGCTTCCCAATGCTAAAAACCTAGTTAATGACCCGAATTTCTGTCATTCGTGCCAAATTGAGCCTTGTTTGAGTTGATTGTCGTCGAGCGAGAGTGAAACTTCGGTGCATGTATTCTCGATCCAACATCAGCTTGGATAATCAGTACTGTTTTGCCGATTTTCAGAGAAAATACGCAGAAAAATTGCACGGAATCGTCGATTTTGTGTATTTCATTTTGAAAACGGCCATTTTTCGCAATTTCCACTGAATTTTCATGAATTCTGCCGGTTTGACTCTTTCAAAGCGTGTGTTAGTTACCAATATATTATTTTTGAATTCTAAATTCTATCGATTTTTTCCGGATGATCGGTTTTCGTTACAATTGTCGTTGATCGAGAGTGAAACTTCGGTGCGTGTACTCTCGAACCGACTTTGCGACGGAAACTGTTGAATATCACAATAATGAGTTCATTTCATAGCTTTTTAGCTCATTTTTCTTAGCTTTTTCAGTTTTTTCTCCCAGTTTTCCAGAATTTCAGTAGTAAAGTTCCTTAGTTTTACTTTCATTGACCCCTGCCAGCCGTCTGGAAGAAGAGCCGAATTCACAAGGAGATCATGGAAGACAATATTTCAATTTTTGATACTATTGATTTCTCGAGACTCGCGTCTCCGGCCCATTTGCATCATCAGTGATCGTCGGAGCTGGCGAGTCATTGTCTAATTTTTGTAGCCCCTCCAAAATTTCGTATTTCGTGTCTAGAATTCCACACACACATCCCAAGAAAGATTTCCTTGTTCTCTGAATAGATTCTCCTCACCAGACACTCATACTCACGCCACAAGCAATTATTCCAAAACATGTCATATCCAGATAGAGAAGAAGATTCTGGAATTTCAGAATAGAATCGACGGCTCTTCCTCGTTTGTGCTTCTCCCCTTCTCATCATTGAATATAATGCGAAAAGAGAGGAGAAGAAGGAGAATATATCAAATTCGCCACACGAATTCAGTCGAGTGTGTAAAACTCATCTTCTTTCTCTCCGTTTTGCATTCATTTTCAGCCAATTTTCAGCTGAAAATGCTGAATTTCAGACTGAAAAAGATCTAGATATATGTGTGAATTGGCACTTTTTTCAGTCGAGAGAAATGAAAAAAAAAACACAATTTCAACAAAAAGAAGGCGTCTATTCATAATCGTAAATCTAGTTTCCAGACTTCTTTGTACCTTCTTTTTTCGCCTATTTTTGCTTCTTTTTCTCCTCTTCTACTTCATTTTTTTGCTTACATGTTGGATATATATTGGATCTGAAAAACAGGAAACAATTTTGGTTCCCCTCCTGACGAAGAGGATTCTCTTCTCAATTTCTTCTCCTTTGCCACCAAAAATTGCATTGTTTCACGCCCCTTTAACCAAGAATTCGGGGCAAGAGACACTGAGAAAGTTGCCTTTTTTGCTTTTCCTTACTGAGATTTCTCTTCGTGTGCTAGGTTTTGTTTACTTCTGAAGAGAAAAAAGTTTATTTTGAGTTTGTGTTGTTTTCTAGGAATATGAGGTTCAAAAGGGTAACTTGTAACTTATTTTGTGGCTATTTTCGGAAAGAATAGAGTTTTTTTTGTCTTTTTTTGTTAGAGTTCAGTAACTTTTGAGGAATTTGAGTTCTTCGGAAGAAAGACCACCATAATTTTCCAGTAAAATTTTTTTTAAATAAAAATTACCCAAAAAATCCTCTGAAATCTGAAAACAACCCACTTCTTCATGGTACCAATTCATAGACCTCTCCCTACAATATTGGCTTTCCCTTTTCTTTCAATTCCCATTATTTGGCGCACATTAATTCTGAATATCTCGTTTCCCTGGCTACTAATGTTCCTTTTCTTTCTATTTCGTTTTCAATAAAAAGATACACACTCAGAATTATGTTCTGTTGGAGGAATACAATTTTTATTTATATTTCTGACTTGCACAATTTCTTCTGTTTCAACTAGAGCGTTTATTCCGATCAAAAGTCATCTGGTGGTGACACAAAACTCCCAGGCTCAAAAAACAATACGAAATTTTCTGTTTCAAAAATATCTGATTCACTGCTACTTTGGATTAATTTAATCTGGCAGATCTACCGGTTCCGAACCAATAAAGTTGCTAATCATTATTTCAAGTTCTCCTACTGTTTCAAATAGATTATTTGGTTCGAAAGTCAAAAATGGTCGCAGTTTGTTCTTTGGATAGTTTTCCGTACAGAAAATAGATGCAAATTTCCGTCTCCTTCGGCTAGATCCTGATGATCAATTATCCTATAGGCAATCTTTATATTGATTGGGATTAGTTTAGTTCAAAGCTCATATTCTTCAATTTTATCTGTTCATTTCATAATAATTCCGAATGAACCATCATTTTCTTAAAAGTGCATCCTTTTTCATCTTAATGAAACATTACTTTTTATTGAATGTTTGTTTTTTTGCGAGGGACATTTATTCGAATATTTCGTTTCCTAAATATTTTTACCGTATCAATTATTTCACTTTGGTTGATGTCTGTTCACTAGGTGTTCATCAGTTCTTTTTTTCAGTATGCTTTTTTAAAATAAAATTTACTGTTTCATGGCTGAGAGAAGATCATCTCAATCGAATCGTTTGCGATCTTTCGAAGTAGCCCTTGTGATGAATGAAGAAAATTTGAAGATGACTTTGTTCCAAGAAACTTTTAAAATGTAGTGAATACTATTCAAAATCCCATGTTCTTGAACAAACATTTATGTTTCAAAAGGTTTTTATTACTGGAAACGTTCTATCATTTCAATAATACGAGTTATGAGCCAACATACATGACAATTTTTCCGAGCATCTTCAGAATATTACTATACTTTCACACGGGAATATTGATATGAAATCTACAGTTTTCTGCTCAGTATAACTCCTTCTCAATCCAAGCTCTCAAAGAGCTCAAACAAAGTATATGTAAAGCAACTTCACGTGCTAGTACATGGAATCTCATTAACCTAGAAATAACCTACATGATGAGATACTGGAATACACTTTCAGTTATATGGAAAATTTTTGTTATTTTAGTTTTTTTTCTATAATTAATGGACTTTTTTTCATTTCCGATTGATGTTCTTCTTTCTTTAATGATGGTTGATCAGAATACCAATAATATGGGTTAAGAATATGGGTCTTCATCGTTTTTTTATCTGTTGAAACTATCGCAATTTCCTCGTTTTTTGCATCAGATTGTACTCGATACCTAGTGTTATTTTGTATATTGTAGTCGTTAGACGTAACCCATCCTCTACGTAAAAAAGTACAATAATTGTTCTTCAAGTCCAGATTTTCAGAATCCCTCCTCCAGCGTTTCCCTGAACTGTTTCATTTTCAGATTCATAACCCAGGAAATTAGTTTTTTTTTTCCAATTTCCAATTTTCCACAAATCCCCAATCCATTTCCCCCATTTATCCCAAAAAAATTCAAAATAAACACATCCCATTTCAATTTTCCAATCGTCATCAGTTTTCGAGACTCGTGCAAAATTCGAGAAACATCAGCAGCAGTTAGTAGACTCATTTCCGGTGATGAGAGAATATTTTATAGTTTATGCATAATCCGGTTATGACACCCAAACCAATTGGGACATATGAGAAAAAAGTGGTTAAATCGGGAGAGCTCTTTTTTTCATATTTGAACTTTTTGTTGCAGAGCTTATTAGAGAGAGAGAGGTGGGAGAAAAGTCAGTTAAGAAGAGTTAGAAACCTTGAGATAATGAGTGAAAGTAATCTGAAGTCTAGATATGTGTTCGAGGAAACAGGACTTTTTTGAACGTTTTTTTTTGTTTTGCTGTTTCAGCATATAATTTATAAAGTTTAAGTTTCAGCTTGTATTGGGTCT
>GL380669.1:0-13605 GCA_000143925.2 Caenorhabditis brenneri
CTCCTCTATCTTGGCATACCATTCATCAAAGAAGTGGAAACATTGGAATATTTAGAAGAGTTCTAACGACCTGCGGGTCCCTTGAAGACGCAGTTGATATTTATGAATCATCATCTAGAACGAGAGCTTGACTCTGAAGCATCATTGTCGGATTGAAGACAAATGGATTTGGCATTAATGGAATAGGCGGGAGCAGGGATGTGCGAAAAATTTTCGAAAAATTTATTTTTTTCGGTTTTTTCGGTCATTTTCCGAAAAATTTTTCGGCGAAAAATTTTTCGCCTTTTTTTTCCGAAAAATTTTTTCGGCGAAAAATTTTTCGCCATTTGATACCGAAAAACTTTTTTTCGCCGAAAAAACTGAGAAAAAAACCGAAAAAATTACGAAGGCAGCGACATTTTTTTTCAAACTGCCACGCAAAAAAGAGGGACTAGAAAACTCTGCTCGTGTACTCCCCGTGGACAATATTTATTTCGAAAATGTTTTCTTTGTTTTTCATTGTTTTTTTCTGTTTTTTCCTTCGTTTTTTATCAATTTTCCATGTTAAAGTGTAATTCTGCAACGAAAAACTGAGTTTCTTTCAGCCTCCGGCAACTTCAAAGCCCTCGGCGTCTTCAGAGCCTTTGGCGTCTTTTTTTTTCTAAAAAAGACAGAAGTTTTGTGTTCGCAACGGGAAAATGAGTAAATACGATAAATATGTTATCAACCGCAGTGGTTCTCGAAAATGCTCTATCTGCAATAAAGATCTCAAAGAACAAAAGGACGGAGCAACTTCTGGGTTAAAGTATCATTTCTCAAAATTTCATCCGGAAGTATTCGAAAAAGTTAGTTTTTTTCGTTCAAAAAACTAATCATATAGTTTCATTCAGATTGGAAATCCGTTGAAAAGAGGTGGTGAAGATGTGGTTATTGTGAAAAACACACGCACCCTTGAGAATGCTGGTGCTACCCTATATTAGAACTAGCCGCATTAGAATTGTTTGTATCAGAAAATACCAGCTCGGCAGAAACTCACTCATTTGGTTGGTTCAGCCCGATTCATAGCAATCGGAAGAATAAAAATAACTAGTTTTAGTGAGGTTTTTTATGAAACGGGGTAGTTCAAATCCGCAAGTTCTAATGCGTGGCAACACCCAAATAATATTTCCAGCAGTTGTCAAAAGTTTGATTAGAGAAAATGTTATAAGAAACATCATCGCGATATTGCCAAACCCGTTTGAAAGATTCTCTCCAATCAGTTTTGGAACTGCAGTTTTTTATCTATAGAACATTTTTCTGAAAGTCATCAAACACTGCGCATACATCCATCACTCTTGTTTAGCCAACTTCAATAGTGAGTTGAAAATAAATTGAGTCGGGCAAAAGTTCAAATTTGTAACCGGTTCAAAAGAAGAATATTGTGAACTAATATTGCTTTATTGGTCAAACATGTTTCAAAAATAACGATTCTGATTGAGAACTTGGATCAATTAGTACTTTGTGCGAAGCTTCCATCTTAATGAGAATGAGGGAAAAAAAGCATGACTCATTTATGAACATTTTGAAACATAAAAATGCGGTATCATCTTTGGAAGATTACACTTTCTATTCTGTTTCATGAAACTTATATCCGATGTGATGTGATGACCGTTATTAGTCATTCGATACAAATTTGGCCACAGTGGCTTATTCTCCAGAAATTTGGTTTACTTTCCCCAAGTTCTCAAAAATTTAATCACGAGTGGTGTTTTACGAAAATAAAATTTTTACGAAAAAGCTATTTATAGTTTCATTGTATTCAGAATCGGAATAATGATGAAACTCAACGATAAAATGATCCATACTTTTCAGATCAAGTTTTGAGTTGACGCAATAATTTGATCTAATAATTTCTGACCTAACAGCCTCGTTTCAACAAACACATAATTAGGATGATAACGAACCTCGATATTGACAAACAGGGTTTTAATCTGTTTATATCAATTTCCGTAAATATACTTTTCTAGCTTCTGACCTCTAATCTCACATTTTCTACTGTTTTAGACAGCTTATTAACTTTAAATTAATGTCACAATTCCCAATACACGGATATGAATACTCAACACCTTCTTCCCCTCATGAACTCACCTTGAGAGTAATAACCTATCTGCGGATGCTGTGTGTTTGTTTGACCTTTTCGAATAAGAAGAAGAAGAAGTCCAAAAAAGAGAAGAATCACAATTCGGATATCATATTGCCAAAGAAGAAGAAATATCCCGTTTCATCCGGAAGATGAATACCTGGAAGGAGAATTCGGATGAAGTATTCGGATGAAGTATGCGTAGAAAATTTGAAAAGTGAAGGGAAATCTGAATTATCAAAGCATTATTTTATAACTGATAAGAAAAAATATGAAACGTTCGGGAAACATGAAGAAATTACTTAAAGAGCAGTACGAGACGTCAGGGCAGTGATGTTCAAGGTCGGTCTCAGTATTTATGAAGGAATCGAAGCAGAAAGTTTTTTTGTGTGGATAGGATATCGATCGATTGAAATAAATGGGTTCAATCACCTAGTAACCATGAAAAACATCACAAGTCTCGAAACAATTGAAAAACTTGCTCTTGTTCTTATATAGAAAAATAAAACGATTGTAAGTGAGCTAAAAAAGAAAGTTATCCATACAATTGGAAACAGGATTTTTTGTTCATAATTGTGTCAGCAGTGAAAAAAGTTTTGAACATAAAAGAGAACAGGAAACTGAGTAAAGAAAAAAGATTAGCCGGCGGAAAGAAACAGAAACAATTGTCTCAAAAGAAAAACGGTATCAAAAAACGGTTTTTTGGGATATTTATTAGCAAGATTTCACAATGTCTTTATTTTAATAATATCAGCTTTTCAGAATTCTCTCCTGCTTTATATAGGATATGGTAGTTCCAGTAAAATATGCTGCTCAAGAATAACTTGAACAAAAAACGTTATTCAAAGAAACCCACTACATCGTAAGAATCACCATTTAAGAAAACCAACGATTTCATACATAGAGCTATAAACTAAAAATCCGTTCAAAGCAACTCTCGAATCAAACATTTACAGTCTCAAAAGGTTAGGTTATTGATAAATAAAACAAAAAAAAAACAATACTTACAGAAGATTGAGGATAATATGGCGAAGCAATGAATTTAAGGCATCATTCGACTAGTATTTGTCGGGGACTTGCGGTGCAATAGAGAATCAGAAAGGCCACCACGTCTTCATTTAATTTTATAATTTTTTTCATTTCTAAAATGTGTCTCGAGACGTGACCCCATTAAATCCAGAAATCGGATGGATGAGTATTATTTTTGAAACCAGCGTGAATTCTCCATTCGAACGCAAGTTGTCCGGTTTTAAATGGTAACCTATGAACAATTTTAGTTTTATTTTTTGGACATTTTTTCACAAAATTCCAGTTTTTTCCTTGACCTGAAAAATTTTTGAACTGAAGTTTTTCTGATTCTTATTTCTTTTCATAGAGTGCCATCAGGGCTACAAAGAAATACTATTTTGATACCCAATTTCAATCTCTGAACCCAGTTTTAGGACGGAAACGACGGTCCCAGTACGAAAAAATTTGAAAATGCCCAAAAATTAGAGCACATTTTTATGGCTCACAAGTTGGAAAGTGGTCCGATTTACTCGAGTTATGACTCATTTGATAGAGCTCGGCGAGTTACATGCTTCCCACAAAATTCAAATGAATACCTCCAAAACTGGGTCAGCAAGGATTAAAATAGTGAAAATTATTTTCGATTTTCAGGCCAAAAAATGTTTGACACTTTTTGACACTTTACATTCCTGCTTGTAAGTGCGCGCAGAGTGATCGCATCATCACGCCGAAAAGTTCCCCACATAGCCGGTACTATTCTGAACACGCCCAATAAAAATCTAAGCGATTGCTCGAAAATGCGGCTCACACGACACACGCAAAGTTGAAAAATGAGCGATTTTTGACGATTTTTTTGACAAAATTTTGGACATTTTTTTGACATTTTCTCGGAAAAATCGTTCACCTTTGCACTTTCTATATTTAAGGGAGAAATTAGAAATATTTTCTTATCGTACTGACTTTTGGACCCGCTTAAGCACGAAGTTCATTTAGATTTACTTCAAACAAGACGCATACAGGTGATGAAATTATAAAAAGATTACTGATGAAGAGCAATAATGGGAGACTAAACGCCGTTGATACGATACAAGACTATATACGAAAAGTTAGAATAGGAAGTAGTTTTGAAGCAACCAGGGCACTATTATTTACAGTTTCAAGGGGTCTTTGAGAAGATTAATTGACGAACACGAATGATAATTTTGCTAATTGAGTTGAAATTAATCTAACGGTAAAATGTTCACACCCTGAACAAAATTTTGTGTTATGGTTATCAGCTCCATTTTGCAATAAAATTATTTCATGAGGGTGGAAACGGAGTAACACTGAACAACTTTGCGAAAAACTGATGAAAATATGGTGAAACACAAAGTTCATTTAGGCAAATTCCGCGAGTTTGACTTCAGTGGGTGATCGGCGACAGACTTGACAAAAAGCCAAATCAGAACTGTCAATGTTTAATTTCGCAGTGTCTAGTTAAACTCATACGAGGAAACAAAGTAATTCCAGTAACGTAGTGAATATTACTATTAAAATAACAGATTGTGGAAACTGGAAACGTTTTTTTTGTAAAGTAGAAATAATAAATGTACAGTTCTAAAACCATTATAAGTGTGATAGATCCAAAAAGTTCCACTGGGACAAGAAAAATCTGAAAAAAACACTGAAAAAAAGAAAACTCAAGAAACCAGACCCCTCAATTTTACGATTCTACAGTTTCTCCTACTTCATTTTTCTGAATCTTTTTTCATTGGTGGCTTTTTGCCTGAATTCGGCTACAAAACTTTCCGTCATAAATCCAACACCGGGCAAAAAAGCATAAAGAGAAAAATCCAAGAAACTAGATCCCCCCGATTTCATGATTTTACAGTTTCATCTTCTTCATTTCACTGATCTAATACCCAAAGCTATAATAAACTAATCAAATTTTTTGAAAGTATCAGAATCTTGTCAGAGTATTTCTGGGTGTTGTACACAGATTGAAAAGTGAAGAAAAAAGGTTGCCTCCTCCTCCTCCTCCCCCTTCGTCCGTCCGTTTTACTCTTTAGAAGATGTAACAGAAAAAAGGAGAAATAGTGTTTCGAGTTGTGAACATTCGACAAATTGGAAGAGGAGGAATAACATGGTGGTCATCTTCGTTTTCTCCTTCTTTTCCTTCTGCTTCTTCCATTCTGGTTTTTTAAATTAAGTGATGATGGGGTAAAGGAGAAAATGAAATTGATAGAAGGTAGGTGATGATGGGTGTTTTTGAGAAAATAAAGTTTGAGTTTAGATTTTAAAGAAGTTTCTGTTTCAGAAAGCTAGTTTATTTCGGTATGAAACTACCAAATTAATTAGTGTCGTAAAATCACCTTCCCATGATTATGTCTAGAATAATGACGACTAGAATAATCGCATGACTAGAATGATGGTAAACAGTCAACTTGTAAGTTCTGTAAAAACTACATTGACAGAAAAAAAGAAGTTACGAACTAGGATTCAAAATCAAAATGAACAAAAAAGTGTTGTGAAGTAGACACAATGAAACATGAGCAAATATTTGGTTGCATCAGGTTCTAGTCTGTTTTTCTCAATTTTGAGACACTTTGGTGATTTGAGTTTTGGGAAAATCACATACAGATCCTTGAATAATTCATTGTTTCAGAAACGTTATGTGTTCAATGAAGGAAAACAACAAATGATAAGTTGACCATCTTTTTGGGTATTCAGGGATTTTGCGGTAGTAAAAATGATATGAACAGAGAGTCTGGAATAAGAAAATTGGAAAACAATCAAGTTTCAAACCTCAATGGAACAGGTATATCTGCTTCTGAATTACCATGGTTTCCTTGTTTTTTCGAATTTTTTTAATTTTCGAAAAAAGGGAAGTTCTAAATTCCATGTTGACAAATAGGGTTCCGCATGAAAATTCAAAGAATGAAGCATTATGAGCTTCTGAATCTTTCAAATGCTTCATTGTGCTTCATTTTCAAAAAGTGAATCTTTTGGTTGTGCTTCAAAAAGCTCACGTTGTTAATTTCCGGTATTTTGAAGAAAAGTTCATTAAGCTTCAAAAGTTTTTTTCTGCCCTATTTTCGACCGAAAGGTCAATTTACAGTGTAAATTTTCAAGATTGAAATGAAGCATTGTGAGCTTTTTTGACATTTTGAGCTTTTTGAAAAATGACGCGGGGTCATCGAAATTGAAAATGAAGCAGAGTGAAGCATGACGCCGATTCAGAAAAGATTCAAATGAAGCTGCTTCATTGAGGCTTCTCGTGAGCTTTGTTGCCAAAGTCCACCCCAAAAGGTGTCACTTCGTCAATGAGAAGGCCTATTTACGTCCCCTTTGGTTTTGCCCACAAAACTAGGACATAAATCCCCTTCTTTTTCGGAGAATACAATTCTCTCATTTGAACTGCCGCCTTTATTTCGACAATGATTTGCAAGCGCGCTCCGCCGCACGCACAGCGTGCCCGCGTCGCGGACTTTGCGAAACGTTTCGTATATCGCCGACACTCACACACACTGAAATTACTGAACCACTGAACTGCCCTACACTTCTCCGAAATCGGCTTCAAGTTGTTCGTCTCATCTTCGTCGCTCGTTAACCCGATTCGCCGATATGTTGAGCCTGTCATGGACGTAAGTTCTGACGTCAATCCCTTTTCTAGAAGTTTCCTCCGACACGGATGTTACTGATAAGGAGTGAAATAAAAGGCTCCTTGTCAGAGCATTCGGGGTCGGGTTTCTTACTCTTATCTTTAATAATGTTATGTTGAATAAACATCTTATTCTTCAACTTTGTTAGAGACGTTATGAAGTAAAACCGCTACACCCGTAGGAAATCTTGAGCCTCTTTATCTTCCGATAAAGACGGCAACGGTTCCTATAAGTATATTCCCAAGATACAGTCTAGAAGTGTCTTGAGTTTATAACATGGAGGTTCCACTCTTCACAGAAGTATACTGCTTCTGTGGAACTTGAGTCTCACGATTCAAGAGTGCGAAACTTTTCTGAAGCCTCTAGAACTTTGAAAAGGTTCTATGCGACAGAATATCCATAACACTAAAAGTTTTATTCAGTTTAAGAGGTGCGCACCTACTATCCAGTAGAATTACCTTTCAGAACTTGAAATAATTACTTCTGCAATAGCCTCCCGGGTTCGTTAATTTTTTTAATGTTCTCTCAAATTTCCGGACATGGAGAATTGTGAAACGCAATTCTTCAGAAATGTAACAGTGATGTTTTGCGCCCGGCAGGCTGGACGCGTGTACTCGAGGGAGGCGAACAGACCGAGCAGATAATATGTGGCCCATCAAAGGCTCTTGCTCAACCGTTGGTTAATAGCCATTGTCCTCTCCTTCTGGGTCACCCCTCATTGGTTTTTACCAAACTGATAATTTTGATCAGCGAGCAAATATGCCGACTGAAAGGACGAGTTATCAGGAGGACAGTCCTGAGATGACGACATGCAGACAATTAGAGAACAAACCAGGCAAAGCCATGGTTCCAGAAAAGTCATCTTCATATTGTAAGTCTCCGTACTATTCCCGGTACTTACAAATATGACATATTCACGTGACAAAGGTCACTTATTCAGATTTTCCTAAAGGATAACTTAAATTTGAATAAAACGCAAACAGTGTTAAAATGGTGAATTGATACCTAGCTAACTTGACAAGTTTCAAGAAACCCTGACCAACCTGTTGAAAGACTTCTGCTGTCTTAACCTTGATTTCCAAATTCATCTGCGGATGAAGCCGTTAAATCAATCTTATAGGACAAGTTGATCGACAAACGTTTATCTATTCCCTCCTTTTGATGGAAAGTAAGATAAATGAAAACTGCAACCAGTTGCAACATTAGAGAGATTATTAATTAAAACAAACCTCTCAAATATGCGCATTGTGCATGCATTTCAATCCGAACAAAATAAAAACTTCTGAACAGAATACTTCAAATTCTTTTTGAAGAAGAAGATAAAGTACTATCAGAAAGTCACAAAAGTTCAATGACGCATGTAAACAGCGGAAAACACCAGAGTATCCGTTAATGACGCAAATTAAGTGAAACAACGTGTTATCAGGAAACTAATCACATAATAGAGATTGGTCACAACTGATGAATAACGGTGCATGAAAGGACTGTTAACTTCAGATTGTGTACATAACTCCAATGTTGAATCACAGAAACCTAATGGTTTCACACGCCATTTCACCATGTTTCTGAGGGTTTTTGCTCTTAGAAACCGAGTCATGGCATCAGCTCCGTGAGCAAAAGCCCAGCTGCTATTCTTTCAAATCAAGAATATCACAGAGGAAATGCTAATGCAAGTTTCACCATTCCGTGAAAAATTGTGGAACGAAGCACATAGAAGTGATTTGGAAAACTATTCCAAAAATCTCTTCAAATTCCGATAAAATACAGTTATCAGGACAAAAAGCGACCTCTTGTAGCAAGAAATGTTGCAAAGACGAAGCTAATTCAACCAAAAATGGTCCCCCTCCCCTTAAAATATCGTTTTTGGGTGGGTGACCGCGTCACCGACATATGTCATGCTGTAAACTTTTGCGCATCATATCAGAACGTTGACAGAAAAGATCATTGAGAAATGCTCACGGACATCCTCAAACCTAATGTGGGAAGAAGAAGGATTGAAAAATCGGACTTCGATCCCGCATTCACGGTTACAGTGAAATCCAAATGAGGTAAACTCAAAATGGTTCACGTAAACCGAGAATAGAAGTTCACTGACAACAATGGACAAATGGAATGCTGACAACTGGAATTGGAAATACAAACTACTGGAATGACAACAACTTCTCAAATGCAAAGGATGTCAAGGACTGTCCGAGAAGTCTGCTGAACAACATTTGCACCAACATCAGACATCCTGCATGGACAACGTGAAGCATTGCCAATGGAACCATCAGAACACCTGGACAAGTCATATTGCCACAACCAACGTTGACAACACTTGCCGTCAGAACGTAACTTCTAACTTTGTATTGTTTTCTTTTAAGCCCGGGACGTGCTTGTCTTCAGGGTGGGGGATGTCATGGACGTAAGTTCTGACGTCAATCCCTTTTCTAGAAGTTTCCTCCGACACGGATGTTACTGATAAGGAGTGAAATAAAAGGCTCCTTGTCAGAGCATTCGGGGTCGGGTTTCTTACTCTTATCTTTAATAATGTTATGTTGAATAAACATCTTATTCTTCAACTTTGTTAGAGACATTATGAAGTAAAACCGCTACACCCGTAGGAAATCTTGAGCCTCTTTATCTTCCGATAAAGACGGCAACGGTTCCTATAAGTATATTCCCAAGATACAGTCTAGAAGTGTCTTGAGTTTATAACAAGCCGCTCGTCAACTCACTTGCCGTCAGAAAGTCAGGTATTCGCTCGCGCTTTCCCTAAAAATAGGCCTAAGCGCTTGCTCCTGGTAAAAGTAGTTTTGTCACGTTTCTGAGTAATTCACTTTGCCGCTCGCCGCTGTCTACACTTACGTCAATCCAGCAGCCGCTCTTTTGTAGTTCTTTTGTAATCGTTTTTACCCAAACAAGCAATCAATCCTTGTTCGTGTACTTTTGCGTACTGTTTTGCCACTTCGTACTAATTTCAGGTCATTCACAGCACATAGGGGAGCTTAGGTAATAATTCAGGCATTTAGGTCAGATTAGCTCAGCCCATTTCAACACAGATATATTCGGTGTTTCTGGTGGAGTCGCAGGCTTCCGACGGCCTCAGGCTGCTCTTTCCACAAGCTTTGCTTCATGATTCTGCTTTTTGCGGAACCCTATTGACAAAAACATAATAATTTGTGAACGGAATGTAAAAAACGTTAGTTGGTAGCGTTTCTTATTGATTTTTATGTACGAACATTAACGGTGATAATGAAAAGCCTGATTTAAACAATCACACGGAAACATGAATAATTTCATACAGCTACATGGTGATATAGCTTTATTTTTTTTGTGAAGAGTCAAGATTTCTTGAGAATTAGATTTCTAGTTTTTTCCTAGTATCACTTTTTACCCAACCTTATTTCTAATGGATTTAGTTCAAGTTTTCTTTCATCAGACACGTCTGGGTGTAGATCTACTGAACTGGACAAATGATATTGCTTATCAAACATATTTGGAACAGTAACTCTCAAAAACCAGGGAGTCTGCCCCTTCCCCTAAATCGCGTAAGGATCGCTTTGCACATTTGTGGGCGGAGCCTAATGTCCAACAAAAATGTCCCACAAACATTTCACATTAATAACTCTGCTCGGAATAGAGCTTTAGCTCTGAATTTTTTGTGGCCCATTGGAAAAGTCTGTCCCAGCGTGGTCACCAAATGGGGAAGTGATTGGAGGTCTGGGAGCCGGTCTATGAGCTCCGGAACAAAAAGTGTTCTTCTCAGAGAGCCAAAATAATGAATATTATTGACGTAAACTGAAATGAACTGGAATGACCCCAGATATGGAAAAGAGTGACGGAATAAATAAAATAAATCATTTCTAAATGAACAGAATGTTGTAAATTTGAGTTCTGAGGAAATTGTTCGAGATTGGAAAATGTTGGTTTTTTCTACTAAAACGTTTTTCTTTTTATGATGGAACATTATTTCAGACCGATTATTTTTATTTCATTTCACGGCTAAGAACACGGCGCAGCCGTGTTTCTTAAGCGGCGAAGCCGCGTCTAGCAATTTGAGCCGAAGGCGAGAATTGCTAGTTCAATTAACGACATCAGCTTGTGTAAAGGGGTTTAGGTTTTGGAACACATAAAGACCCGAAGATACAGAAAATAACTAGTGACTCAGATGAAAAAAAGGTGGTTTATAGATTGCTGGGAATCTAAAATATAGAACAAATGAATTTTATGAAACCGGTGAAAAATCTCATGAAGTGGTACTATTTTGGAGAGCTTTTTCAAAAGATCTAACGACACAAACTTAACAAAAATTGAGCGGTCCGATTTTGAATCGAGAGAAACCGTAACAATTTTTTTCGCTCATATGCAAAAAATAATTTTTTTGTTGGAGAGACTGCTTCTTTGGCATTTGACGACGCGACATTTTCAAGTGAGAAAAGGAAGGATGGAGAGAAATTGAAGAGGTTGATTTTTAAGAGCACTTTTTGGAAAAAAGAATTTGACATGAAAGAGAGCGAGAGAGAAAGAGAGAAAGAAATAAAACAACTGAAAAAAATTTGAACTGGTTTAGATAATTTCGAAATTTTAGATTTTCACCTACGGACATTCTTGTTCAGTTGTTTCTCTCAATAGTTTCAATAGTAGTAAAATCCTCAACTTTTCTTCAATATCTGAACAAAACATATCGTTTTTTCAATAAATATCCGTTTTGGTTGTCTATGTTGCAGACACGATTCGAGGTTATGGATTCGGATTGAACACATCATGTGATGTAGAAACATACATGATCATGGAAAAACAGAAAATAATTTTCATTCTGTCGGACTCCTCTAAACTACTCTCCGGTTACGAAACCTTCAGAAAGTGTCAAATCTATTGAATCGAATAGTGGTTCTAAAACTAACTTTGAAATTTTCAAAAACAGCCAATGCAGTTCTAAAGAACCAAGTTAGTCGTGTATCTCATAACTCTTATAACGAGATCAGAACATTTTTTTTGTTTTATGAACTATGAAACCGATGTTATGAAACTGTTAAATTGGTTTTTCTATTTTTGAACTGCCATAAGTCTTATTCTATTGAATACTCAATCACTTAGATTTCAGAATGTTCTGATTTCACATTTTTAGAAAATACCAGACAACTCGATTATCCCGTTTAGCGACCAAATGTTTCATGAGACTCGAGAGGACAATTGAGACAACGGAAAGAGCAAACTATGGTGTAACTTCTGTAAAAAAAATCAACAGTTTATTTCCGAAACCCAGGAATAAGCTTCTAGAAACAGGAAAAAATCCTTAAAATCTGAACTGATTCAACAAGTACAATGGAAGTTGAATGCAGTGGTTTATAACAAGAACTCTCCGAGTGTAATATTGGTTTGCATATGAACCATCCGTATCATAATAACTAGATCTTGAATAAGATTTCAATAGTTACCCACTGAAATCGTGATTTGTTTGAACGGCCCTATTCCAGGCTGAATGTTGTTTTTTGAAAAAAATATACATGCGGGTGATGAGGGTTCACTGAATTCCAAAGTTTTCCTAATCACATTCATCAATTATGGGAAACAGATTTTTTTTTAACTTGGATCTAATCGACAGCTCAACAGAAACAAGATTCGATGTTTTTTGATAATTGCTTCCAATTTTTTAATAATTTTTTTCCATGAGTACAGTAAGTTCATATTAACTGAGCAACTCAAAGTGCAATATACCGACTTCATGAAACAGTGATAATTTTTAGTTTTCCTAGTATTTTGCGAATAGTAGAGAAATGCCATTAACAGAATAAGGAAATTGCCAACATGAAGACTTCATGAAACATCAAATTTCTTTTTTTCGTAGTTCTGGATTGTAAAGTCGAAGCAATCCTAGCAAACCAAAATAACATTGACACTCTGATATTCCAAAAAGAAAGCCTAGCTCTGATTTGGGATTGTAAACAACCGATAAATGAATTGCAATCGTATTTTTAAAAGAGTTTTTTTTACGAATCCGAAAAGCTATTAGGTTTCTGAACTATCATATAATCCACTGCTTTTTTCGCACAACAATGATGGGTCGATTAAAGTGGGAAAAAAATTAATTGAATTTTACCTTTCACAAAACTATAACTGAACTTTCAGAAACAGTAAGAAGTTCGAGAAACTGCATCAACTATTATAAATGATGGAACCATCAGAATGTATAACTCTCGGTTGAGATCTCTCTCGTAATTTGATGAGAAGAGAGCCGTAATCAGAGGGGGAATAGAAGGCATGCGGTGACTACTACTCCAAATTGAATTATTATTATATATCGGGGCGACGGATGGACCCCGCCAAAGGCAATTGGAGGAAGAAGATGAGAAGAAGGGAGAATATGGAAAAGAAGGGATGGTCGAAGGAGGAATTTTTGAAATTGTTAGAAAATTGGAAAGTTTTACATGTTGCTAATACTGTATAGTTTTTCTCGTATTATTGAAAAGCATAAAATATAGGAACCTTGAAATGTACAGTTTGAAACTGGAATAATCAGTGAGTCCCTATCATGCTATGGTTGAAGATACACGCAACTTTCGAGGAAAAATTTCAGTGTTTCATTAGTATTAAGAGAAGCAGTACCACTTCCATGTTCAATCAGCTGTAGCCTAAACCATTTATCAATACACTGAATTTTGAGTTACAGAAACTTCTGGTGTATAAACAGAAAATTGTTTGTTGATTGTAGCAATATAATCAAACATTTCAAATCACTAATAAAACATGTTTCAACAAATATGTTTCAAACTATGTGAGTTCTTTGTCCAGTTATTCAGGCAAAGTCAATTCATCGATCCTAGTCAGAAAGCTTCCTTTGTTTTCACTCCAACAACGTTGTTTATGACAGAATAC
>GL380670.1:7421-25380 GCA_000143925.2 Caenorhabditis brenneri
CTATTCACTCCAAAACTCCTCGAAAAATACCATAATTTCAGTTCGCCAAGAGCCGTAACATGGCCGCAATCGCCGCCCGCCTCAAGGATGCCACTCAGAACGAAACGACGAAAAGTATGGCTCGGGACGTGGTGGAAATGACGCATGCCGTCTAAATGTGTCTATTTTTTTAATAGTCTCCACTTATTCCTGTGGTATTCATTGCTCAATTAATTTATTATTTTTTTTCTTTTTTTATTACAATTCTTGCTTCATCTTCTTTTCCCCCTTTCTCTCCAAACATTACAGTATGTCCCTCCACTCACTTGAATGGAATAAACTTTTTTGAAGCATCAGATTTTTTTTTTCAAAAATCCTTCAAATTCATAATACCTTTGATCACTATAGAAGCTTTCGAGCTCTGAAAATACCCTGAATTTACAAAAAAACCCTTCAAAATCGAAGAAAGTCATCATTTTCGGAGACAACGACGCTCCGATATCCCGCACAGAGATTTTGAAGTGTTCTTTTTTCGCAGTTTCAGCGTCAAAAAACAGGATTTTCAGCACGGGAAATGTTTCAGATGACACCGTCCGACACGGCAAAAGGCCATTCTGTTGGCTGGAGCAATAGTCAACTACTACAATAAATTTACAATCAATTATGTTATTTTATATTGGATAAATTTTTTTGCAACAAAAATTAGAGATTCAAAAAGAGATCAAATATCCTCATTCGCAATCGAAGTCCCACTTGAACTGATTCGTCAAATACTGCTTGAACTGGGCGGTCTTCTTTTTCAGCTCGTCGCCAGCGTGTGCCGAGTCCCGGACGTTGGCGAAGAGCATGGAGAGGGTGGTGGTGAGGAAGTTGTCACGGGAGACGATATCGACGAAGAAGTCGGTGGGACACTCTTTGAGTTGGAAGAACAGCACCTGGAAATTTTGATTTGGATGACACGCCCACTGTTTGATGAAGCTCCGACAAATACTCAACTGCTATGTTGTAACTGCTAGTGTCTCTTCTGCTATGGATCAACTGCTATAGCCATAGCAGTTGAGACATCAAAAGTGGCAAAAATAGCAGTTGATCCATAGCAGAAGAGCCAAATATAGCAGTTGAAACACTAGCAGTTACAATACAGCAGCTGAGTGTTTACCTAAAAATCGGTCAAAAAATTTGCAAATTCTACGGTTTTTTTTTGTGGATGCTCGATAATTTTTGAGATGAAAACGGCCTATTTTTGAGATTTTTTCACTGAAAATCGCTGGAAAACAGGGAAAACTACAGGTTTATTAAACTTGAAATCACCTATTTTCAGGTGGAAATTCCGAAAAATTGGGGTTTTCAGCCTGTTTTTGCAGTGGATTTTCAGCAAAAAATGTCATTTTTTTTCGTCGAAAATCGCTCATTTCTGCTTTATTTCCCGACGAATTTGACTTTTTTTCCAGAATTTTTAAGGAAAATTTGACTTTTTGGAGTATTTTCGCCACTTTTGATGTCTCAACTGCTATGATCAGTTGATCCATAGCAGAAGAGCCAAATAAAGCAGTTGATCACCCCCATAGCAGTTGAGTATCTACATGAAACTCCGATCTCTTACCCTAATAAACGCCATGAACAGCTCCTTCTCGGAACCCAACGAATTCGGGCAACACGACATCAGATGAATGATTCGCTTCCACTGTTCGAATCCCTCGAAAACCTGGCCCATCAGGAAGCAGACGAAGGCGATTTGCAGCTCGGCGAGCAGCTGCTTCCAGTTGCCACCGAGACCGCGAAGGAGGCGGTACAGACGGTCGGAGTACTCGATGCCGACGCGATTTTGATGGAGCTGAAATATGGGGAAATTGGATGGGAAAGTGGGATCCGTGGAGCCATTTTGGAGCTCAAAAATTGCTCAAATTCATGTGGTCAAAACGGCTACTTGTCCCTAACTTAGGCAGTCAAAAAAAGTGCCACGTGGATTTTCAAATTTTTGCTCCGCGACATTTCGAAACCGTTAAAAATTAGGCTTGAAATTTTCAAATTATTTGACTCGGTTTCAATCGATTTTCTGGAAAATTAGAACAAAATAAAAATTCAAACTTTTTCTTGAAAAAAAAATTTGACCGGAAAATATTTTCGAAAAAAATTTTTGAAATTTTATTTCGTTCTAATTTTCCGGAAAATCGATTGAAATCGAGTAAAAAATTTGAAAAATTCAGCCTAATTCTCAACGGTTTCGAAATCTCGCGGAGCCGAAAATGGAGCACTAAAGCCACGAAAACATGCCACGTGGATTTCAATTTTTCACGTTTTTACTAGAATAAAAACGTGTGAATTTTGCTGAATTTAGGCCGAAAATTCAAATTTTGAGCAGCCAAATGTCACGTGGATTTTGATTTTCACGTTTTTAATCGATTGAAAATGTGTATTTTTTGCTGAATTTAGGCCAAAATGAAAGGTTGTAGGTCACGTAAAAATGCCACGTGGGAATTGGAATTTCACGTTTTTATTCAGTAAAAACGTGTATTTTTTTTCTGAATTTAGGCCAACATGAGGGATTTTGAGCCGCCAGAAAAATTGCCACGTGGAATCCAGAAAAAAAAACGAATTTTCCCGTACCGTCAACGGCGGAATCTCCTGAAACCGTATCTCATATCCCTCCCGAATCTTCATAATCGGCAGTCCGTGCTGATCGACGAACCGAGTCCTCACTGGATTCTCTCGATCCACCCGATTCCGGAAGTGTGTCTCCTTGTGCTCCCGCTCGGCGTTCTCCATGAATTCCGTCTCCAGACTGACGAGCTCCGCCTGGGAAGTGATCCTTCCGAGCACTGGATGGATTCGCTCGACGGTCTCCGCGGTGATGAAATCCGTTAGGCCATACCAACTCCGATAGTTTTCGTAGGGATACGGTGCCAGCGAGGAGTCCATCGTCTTCAGTTGTCGCTTCTTTTCAGGGATTTGATCGGCTGGAACGTCTTCGTCTTCGAAAGTTTCCGTTTCATTATTCCACTTCTTCACCACGATCTCTCCGGCTTTGAAGTTGTGGAAGAAACCGATTCTTGGCGCCGACTTGATACTGCAGTATACAAAGTGGACACCTGGTGGAATCATCTTCAACCCCATGAATCTTTCGCCAGTCTTCCATGATTTGTAGTCGATTCCGAATTCTGAGGCTTGTGGAAAGCCGAGGAACAAGAGAAAGGCACCGTTGTGATACATGTAGTCTACAATCTCTGGAGGAAGGGAGCCACCCATTCGCATTGCTTGCAGAAGAACAGCGGTGTTGTCGCTCATCTAACAAACTCAATTAGAAGACTCTCTAGTGCTAATCTCTACTGCAATACCTTGAAGAAAGTGACATAAGCCCCAGAAACTACAAAACAGAAGATAACATAAGAAATTATTTATTTGCTTTCAACAAATACAAAGTGGGCCAAATTAGATTGGGTTGTCAATCCACTTGGTGAGTGGTCCGTGCTCACGTTGAAGTTGAACTCCAACTCCGTCGGAACGGAGTCTTCCTTCACCGCGCATGCGCTCGTAATCCTCGCGATCCCACTTGGTGAATCCCCACTTGCGGGAGGTGACGATGATTTGACGTCCTGGGAACTTGAACTTGGCACGACGGAAGGCCTCAATGGCGTGCTTGACGTTTCCTTCCTTGATTCTCATGGAGAAGAGGATGTCTCCGATGTCGACACGGGCGACCAATCCTTGTGGCTTTCCGTAAGCTCCACGCATTCCAGTTTGGAGTCTATCAGCTCCGGCACATGAAAGCATTTTGTTGATACGGGTGACGTGGAATGGATGCTTGCGCACACGGAGATGGAATCCGTCCTATAACACAGACAAATAAAATCAATAGAGCAAAAATAACAAAATTACCTTTCCGCAGTTCTTGACCATGTACTTGTTGGCGCAAATACGGGCGGCCTCAAGAGCTTCAGATGAAAGATGCTCACGTTCGTTGGACATCATGTGAACGCATGCTGGGAAGGTGTCAACATTAGCCTTCTTGTTTCCCAAATCGAAGATTCTGATCTTGGCATCCGGAACTCCTCTGCAGAAGCGGGATTTTGGGTATGGCTTGTTCTTGATGTAGCGGTAGCACCGCGCTGGACGTCTACCCATGTTTACTGAAAATCACAAAGATTGCAAAATGAACTAAACGGCGAGTATATAAATAAAGTGGGATACGATCAAAGAACAGAGTTTTGTCATCATCACATGCATAATTGTCATCATTATTGCGAAATCTTACAGGATAATGGATTATTCGGAAAAAAGACGGAAGAAAAAAGTGAAAGTAGAGAAAAATATCGATTTTGGGAACTTTCGAAAATATTTCCATGTTTATCAACCTCAAAATGTTAAAAATACACTAAAACAATGACAAAAATTGAGTTTTTATATTCGCAGCTCATTATTAATTAAGTTTTTCATGAAAAAATACAAAAAATTTGAGGAGAAATGAAAAATCCACGCGGAAAACGAAGAGAAATTTTAGGCCAAACGAAATTGCAATTGAGTCTAATGTTCACCGCACGGAGTGAACTTGCAGACACGGCGCCATACCCGACGACACCCACACACCGTAGTCGCGCGTAAAATCGTTTTAAGCCGAAATTTGAATTTCGAAACGAAAATTGTAAATACTTGTTGAATCTAATTCATTTATTATCGTTGAAAATGCCCGAGAAAGTTCCAGACATTAAGGTTTGTCTGTAAATTTTGATCTTAAAAAAAATTTGAGCATTTGAAGATTGTGCCACTGGGAGCCGGTCAAGACGTGGGTCGTTCGTGTATTCTGATCACAATTGGCGGGAAGAATGTGATGGTTGACTGTGGAATGCATATGGGATATCAGGATGATCGCAGATTTCCAGATTTTTCGTTAGTTTTGGGAGAAAAAAAAAATTTTTTTTTGGGGGAAAAAAATTTTTTTTCTTCAGATACATCGGTGGAGGAGGCCGTCTAACCGACTATCTCGACTGTGTGATCATCTCACACTTCCATCTCGATCACTGCGGAAGTCTGCCGCATATGAGTGAAATCGTCGGGTACGACGGTCCGATTTACATGACCTACCCCACCAAAGCCATCGCTCAAGTGCTATTGGAAGACTATCGAAAGGTTCAGTGTGATATCAAGGGAGAGACCAACTTTTTCACCTCCGACGACATCAAAAATTGTATGAAGAAGTGCATCGGATGCGCGCTTCACGAGGTCATCCAAGTCGACGATCAGCTTTCCATCCGTGCTTTTTACGCTGGGCATGTTCTGGGAGCCGCCATGTTCGAAATCCGAGTCGGCGATCATTCGGTGCTCTACACCGGAGACTATAACATGACACCGGATCGACACCTCGGTGCCGCGCGTGTTCTTCCCGGCGTCCGTCCGACTGTCCTCATCTCCGAATCCACGTACGCCACAACTATCCGGGACTCGAAGAGAGCGAGAGAAAGGGATTTTCTTCGAAAAGTGCACGAATCCGTGATGAAGGGGGGAAAAGTGATTATTCCAGGTAGATATTCAACTGCTACAATTGGCTCTTCTGCTATGGATCAACCGCTATAGCCATAGCAGTTGAGACATCAAAAGTGGCGAAAATACTCCAAAATGTAAAATTTTCCTGGAAAACCCCGGAAAAAAGTGATATTCGACGAAAAAAATTAACATTTTTTGCTGAGAAACCACTGCAAAAAGAGGCTGAGGAGCCCAATTTTTCGGAATTTCCACCTGAAAACAGGTGATTTCAAGTGTAAAAAACCTGTAGTCCTCCCTAATTTCAGCAATTTTCAGAGAAAAAAACCTAAAAAATAGGCCATTTTCAACTCAAAAATTATCGAATATTCAAAAAAAAACCGTCGAATTTGCATATTTTTTGACCGATTTTTAGGTAGACAATCAGCTGCTATGGGGGTGATCAAGTGCTATATTCTCGGCTCTTCTGCTATGGATTAACTGCTATTTTCGCCACTATTGATGTCTCTCAACTGCTACAGCCATAGCTGTTGAGACCGGGACTGTGCAAAATAATTTTCGGGAAAAATTTTTCTTCGGCTTTTTCGCTCATTTTCCAGAAAAATTTTTTCGGGAAGAACCAAAAAAAAAAACGGTTTTTTCGTTGTATATTTTCATGTTTTTACTGCCTTTTCATCTATTTTTCCTGAAAAAAAAACCAAAAATCTCGGAAAATCCTGAAAAATCATTTTTTTTTTCGCTCTGAAAAATTGGAAGAAATAAGATTTTTCGAATTGTTCCGGATCAAAAATTTCGGAATTTTTTTTGCGCAGCACTGGCTAAGACATAAAAAGCTGCGAAAATAGCAGTTGATCCATAGCAGAAGAGCCAAATATAGCATTTGATCACCCCCAATAGCAATTGAATGTTCGAAATCATTCCAGTGTTCGCATTGGGTCGCGCCCAGGAGCTCTGCATTCTTCTGGAGTCCTACTGGGAACGAATGGCGCTGACGGTGCCAATCTACTTCTCTCAAGGACTCGCGGAGCGCGCCAATCAATACTATCGATTATTCATCAGTTGGACAAATGAGAACATCAAAAAGACATTCGTAGAGCGCAACATGTTCGAGTTCAAGCACATCCGCCCCATGGAAAAAGGGTGTGAGGACATGCCAGGACCCCAGGTGCTCTTCTCCACGCCAGGCATGCTCCACGGCGGCCAGTCGCTGAAAGTGTTCAAAAAGTGGTGCTCCGACCCGATTAACATGATCATCATGCCCGGTTACTGTGTGGCTGGCACCGTCGGCGCCAAAGTGATCAACGGAGAAAAACGCATCGAAATCGACGGAAAGATGCACGACATTCGGCTGGGCGTCGAGTACATGTCCTTCAGCGCTCATGCCGACGCCAAAGGGATCATGCAACTGATCCGACAATGCGAGCCACAACACGTGATGTTCGTGCATGGGGAGGCTGAGAAGATGGAGTTTCTGAAGGGAAAAGTGGAGAAGGAGTACAGTGTGCCGGTGCACATGCCAGCGAATGGGGAGACTGTCTCGATTACGGCGCATCCGAAACTGGACATTCAAGTTCCGATGGATCAAATCGAGCAGAGTTTGAATCTGGATCCGAATCCAGCCAAGCAGCGATGCCCTTTCGTTGCAGATATTGTTTATGATCAAGAGGTAGACACGCGCCAGAGGCGCTTCAGCAGAGCAAAACAGTTGCAGATCTTTTGCTATTGCTCATATGCTAGAATCTTCTCTATCGCTATGAACTGTTGCTCATATGCTTTTTCCCAAAAAGTTGCTATTTCTCAAATGCTAGAATTTTCTCTTTTGCTATGAACTGTTGCTCATATGCTTTTTCCCAAAAAATTGAGTGTCTCATTTGCTAGTGGTTTTCTCAGTTGCTAATAGCACTGATCTTTTGCTATCAAATTTCTCTTCTGCTATTGCACTAGCAAGTGAGCAATTTATAGCAAATTGAACTGTTGCTCATATGCTATTTCCCAAAAAGTTGGTGTTTCTCATTTGCTATGGAATTTCTCACTTGCTTTCTCATTTAGGAACATGGATCTTTCGCTAGAAACATAGCTCATCTGCTATAAATAGCTCATTTGCTAGTGCAATAGCAAAAGAGGAAATCGACAGCAAAAGAAAAATGCTACTAGCAACTGAGAAACTCAATTTTTCTGGGAAATAGCACTTGAGCACCATTTCATAGCAAAAGAGCAAATTCTAGAATATGAGAAATAGCAAAAGATCTGCAATGAGTATTTGCCACGAATTTTCGAAACCTATCTTTTGCTATCTCTCGTATGCTAGAATTTTCTCTTTTGCTATGAAATGCTGCTCATCTGCTTTTTTCCGGAAAAGCTGCTATTCCTTATTTGCTATGGACATGGATCATTTGCTAGTGCGATAGCAAAAGATCAATGCTACTAGCAACTGAGAAACTCAATTTTTTGGGCTCAGTTGCTTGTAGTATGGATCATTTGCTAATCCATAGCAAACGAGACACGATAGCGAATGAGAAATAGCATATGAGCATTATTTCATAGCAAAAGATCCACCATAGCAAAAGAGAAACTATGAGAAATAGCAAAAGATCTAGTAGCGAATAAAAAATTAATTTCCAGACCGACACTCTCAACGTAATGGCCACCGGGGACAACGAGAGCCTCGTCGACGACGACGAATGCATGCCCATCACTCTTTCCCTATCGGAAATCATCAGAGGACGTCAAATCGATTGGAAGCGCCTCGCCAAAGAGCTTCTCGCATTCGATCCACACCTTCAGCACAAGGACGACGGAATTGAGATGTTCCCATGGGGAGATCACCGTGCTGGCGAATGGCGACGACGAGAATGAGATCGAGCTCATCTGGGATGAGTGCCGCGAGCCGTGGATCAAACTTATTCAGAAGACACTCTACGAGAACATTACCCCTGAATCATCTCCGGAGCCAATGGATCCCATGGAACCACCTGCAACTGAACCAGAGATCCCTGTTCGAGCATAATTTTTGTTATTTTTTCTGTGATGACAACTACTCACAACTCTCCATTACGGTTTCCCCAAGCATTTCCTGTGACAATTTGATTGAAGACCTCTAAATTATTTTAAATTTGTTTTATTTGTTTAAAAAAAAAAGAGTAGGACCCATCCAGGGGTGGCATTTACAATAAATAAGATTATCATTTCTTCTTCTTCAAGCGGCGGTGTGAGGGGGAGGGAGTGTAGAATTAGTTGTAAAGATCATCATCGTCGTTTTGACCACCACTTCCACCGTTTCCTGCACCAACTGGTTGTCCTGCTCCAGCCGACGGAGCCTCTCCCGGGAATTTGAAGTTGTTTCCGAAACCGCGAGACTGTTGAAGTGTCTGCGCGAACATCTCGTATTTTCGAATATCGTTATCAGTGACCGATCGTCTCGCGAACTTCATCGCCTCCTCAAAGTGAGCACGAGTTATTTCTGGCACCGGGTCGGAGACGTCGTCCTCCATGAGCTCCTCTCCACGCTCCTTACGATCCTGGCGTTCCTTCTCGAGGCGGATCTCACGTTCGATGGACTCGCGGATGGCGAGTTTGCAGGCACTGAAAAAATATAGTTAGAAAAGTGGAAACTGAGCAACCAAAGTTAACTTACCGTTGACAAATCTCAGTCAAATCAGCTCCAGAGAATCCGACAGTGTTCTTCGCCAAAAAGTTGAGGTCGAGGTCAGCAGCCAATGGTGTCTTACGAAGACTAGCCTTGAAGATCTGAAGACGTGATCCCTCATCCGGAAGTGGAATGTAGATCAACTGGTCAAGACGTCCCGGACGAAGGACAGCCGGATCGATGATGTCGGGACGATTCGTGGCTCCAATAATGAACACATTCTTCTTCGCATTCATACCATCCATCTCAGTGAGCACCTGATTGATCACTCGATCAGCCGCACCACCCGCGTCTCCGACACTTCCACCTCTGGCCTTTGCAATTGAGTCGAGCTCATCGAAGAAGAGCACACACGGCGCGGCGGCACGTGCCTTATCGAAAACGTCACGAACGTTGGCCTCCGACTCTCCGAACCACATGGTGAGCAATTCGGGTCCCTTGATCGAGATGAAGTTTGCCTGGCACTCGTTGGCGATGGCCTTTGCGAGGAGCGTTTTACCGCATCCTGGTGGTCCGTAGAACAGCACTCCACGCGATGGCTGCATTCCGAACTTGAGATACTTCTCCGGATGTTCGACTGGGTATTGAACGAGTTCCTGAAGCTCACGCTTCACATTCTGAAGACCTCCGATGTCGGACCATGTGGTGTTCGGGGTTTCGACGACTGCTTCACGAAGAGCCGATGGAGATGATTTGCCCATAGCGAACTGAAATAAATCGATAATTATTCTCAAATTTCAGAATTTTCAAAGAAAAAACTCACTCTGAAGTTCTCCATGGTAACAGCCAGCGAGTTGAGCACCTCAGCGTCGATGGTGTCGTCCTCCAAATCGATGAGCTCCATCTTCTCACGAATCTGTTGAAGAGCCGCTTCCGAGCAAAGGGACGCCAAATCGGCTCCAACGAATCCATGGCATTCATTGGCGACTTGCTCCAAGTCAACATCCTCTCCGAGCTTCATATTCTTGGTGTGGATGCGGAGGATCTCGAGGCGACCGACAGCGTCTGGGATTCCGATATCAATTTCACGATCGAAACGTCCGAAACGACGAAGTGCTCCATCGATCGAGTTTGGTCTGTTTGTGGCGGCGATGACGACAACGTGAGCACGAGTCTTAAGTCCATCCATAAGAGTGAGCAGCTGCGAGACGATACGCTTCTCAACCTCTCCGTGAGCCTTCTCTCTTTTCGGCGCGATCGCGTCTATCTCATCGATGAACAGAATCGCCGGCGAGTTCTTCTCACATTCGGCGAAGGCTTTGCGCAAGTTGGACTCTGACTCTCCAGACATCTTCGACATGATTTCAGGTCCGTTGATCAAGAAGAAGAACGCTCCCGTCTCATTGGCGACTGCTCTCGCGATCAACGTCTTTCCGGTTCCCGGTGGTCCGAACAGAAGAATTCCACGTGGCGGCTTCACACCAATAGCCTTGAAGAGCTGCGGATGACGGAGTGGAAGCTCGACCATCTCCTTGATCTGTGCGAGTTGCTTGCGGACTCCACCGAGATCGTCGTATCCGACTTCGTTGAGGGCCTCCTCCTCCTCTTCTCTCTTGATTGGATCTCCTTCGTAGTGAATAACGGTGTCTGGAGCCACGATGCACGCTGGAGCCGGTTCGGTCTCCACAACTTTGAACTCGACGGTTCTCATGGCGGCTTGAACGGTGAATATGTCACCCTTGTGAACTGGACGGTAGGCGTCGGTGAAGTATGGGCGGAGGAAGACGTCGAAGAGGTTTCTGGAAGAGAGAAAATATTGATTTTTTCGAAAATAAGGTAAAGCAGGTGGATTTTTTGCTAGGAAATGCTGCTCAGTTGCTATTGCGTCTCATTTGCTATGGATTAGCAAATGATCCATGCTACAAGCAACTGAGCAACTGAGAAAAAGCAAAAGATATACTAGCAAGTGACTATTCGTCGGTAAAACTAACCCTGTCAATCCCTCAATGGTATCATCGATCGGCAGCACGTGGATCCGTTTTCCGTACTCCAATTGAGCGCTGGAGATGCTGACAACGTCTCCGAGACGACTTCTCAAGTTGTTTCTGACCACCTTGTTCATCTTAATCTTGTCATTCGGACAATTGTCGGCGTTCAAGACGATCGACACCGTCTCACGACGCTTCTTTCCCTTCAGAATGACGGCGTCACCGCGGAACAGACCCAGCTCGTCCATCTTCGCCTGGGACAGACAGACCATCGAGTTGTCGTCGTTGTCCGACTGATCGATGATGAGACGATTCGGTCGCGACTTATCCTTGAGAATCGCCGTCGACAGCTCGTCGTTTCGCTTCTCTTTTTCGTCTTTGTGCACCGGTACTTGCGCCATTGTGAGAGATTTATTTCTGGAAATAATAGGAGAATTGGTGGGGGAAGAAGGGCGGTGAGACGTGGAAAAACGGAGTGTACGTGGAAAAAAAAATTAGGGCAGGTCGATTTTGGCGTGAGAAACGGGGTTGAGGGGTCGTAATTTGACGAAATAGGGCAGAAAAATCTAGAAAAATTATCGATTAACGCTGGAAGATAGAGGAGTGGTGCGGAAGAGGTCGTGGGGTCACTGTGTCGGCCTAACTGACCTAAAAAGAGCTCTAAGACAGGAAAAACGCTATAAACCGACTACACCCCTGAAAATTAACGCCCCGTGCCGAAAAAATGATGATATCTGACGAAATTTAGGCTAAAAGGCTAGGAAAATGGACTAAAATACCTAGAAAACCGCGGAAAATTCTCGAACAACGCTGCGAAGAAATAAAATGGCGCAAAAGGCGTCGTGGAGTCGCTATGACACCCAATTGACCTATAAAGTCAAAAAATTCGTGGAAATTGACGCTCTGAGACAGAAAAATCGCAGAATATCTGACGAAACCACTAAAAACTGACGCCCCGTGCTGAAAGTATGATGAAATCTTATCAATTTAGGCCAAAAGGGTGGGAAAATTGAAGAGCGAGGCCGCAGAAACGTGGAAATCTGACAAAACTTGGGTAAAACGGTCAAGAAATTGAATAAAATTTGACCGATTAACGCTATTTTTGACGGGAAAAACCCAAAAAATCCGGCTAAATTAGGCAGGGAGCCAGGAAAATCGTAAAACTGACGTCAGAAAAATGATGATATTCGAGTAAATTGCGTGCTTTTAGCGCTTGAACATGAAAAAGCTAACAGAAAATTGCTAAAGCTAAGGCTGAGGAAATTGAGGAAATCTAAGGAAATTTATCGGGCAGCGCTGTTTTAGACCGGGAAAACGCCTAAATTCAATGGGAATTGGCATGATTTAGCGCCTAAAATGCTCAAATCAATAGAAAAATACGGTTTGAAATTGCGCTAGGTTAGAAAACTGCGTGGAAAAATGTCATTTTTTGCCTTTGAACGTGAAAAAAGGGGTTTTAGTGAAGGTTATACGAAAGAATTCCACAAAAACCGCAGGATTTCTCTTGTTTTGAGGGGAAGAAAACGTTGGGAAAATGAGATGGGTTGCCTTGGTTTCGACGAGCGAATACTCATCGCAAACTGACGATTATCGACCCGAGGCTCTACGAAAAAAGGTAGAAGACGAAAGGAGAAGACAACACCCAAGAAAGGATGAATGAATGAATGGTAATACACGTCGACTTGGCTCTACCACATCGAACGTCGGCCTCCCTCCCTCTGGGGTCTCTCTCCTCCCACTTTTCATGATGACAAAACGGAGTGTCGTTCTATGCGATGGAGCGCGTTTCCACCTTTACTAGCTTCTGGGAAAAGGGCAATTTGATGACGAAAGAGGTGAGGGGTGTTGAGTGACATATGGCTTAGCACTATGAAGAAATCGGCTGGTAATTAGATGGAGACAAAGAAAAGATTAAGATAACTCGACAGCAGGTGACACATGACACCTTTATATCATGCATTGTTCGACAATTAATGAGAAACCTTGAGAAAAAATCCTCGCTCAGAAAATTCGAGAATCATTTGGCGGCGACATCAAAGAAAGTCTAGAAAATTAAAGAAATTCAGCATTATTATTGGCTGAAAAGCACAAATTTGTCAAAAATTAGCATTTATTGTCACGAAAAATCAGAAAAAATGAGAAGGAAAACCGATGAGAATGAGCAATTGAACGAAGAAGCTTCTCGAAACTCCCGCGAAAAATGATGACAAAAAATCGCGGTTTGAAGCTGGCGCCGAAAACAAGTGTGCGCTGGCGCAGCTTTGCATTATTTTTGTTTTTTTCTGAAAAAATTTGTTGAAAACAGCAGGAAGTGGGTCTGAAAAGTCTGAAAAAAGGGCGATTAACAGGGTTTTGAGGAGAAAATTTATAATTTTAGGTGTCCACATCGTCTCCGGGGTGTTTTGCGGGCTTCCTGGTTCAGATTTTTCTCATGAATTGTCAGATAACCTCTAAAAAACAGGATTTCGTCTAGCCGCTTTCTTATCTCTTTTTTTGATGAATCAGCTGATTTATCTTTGGAAAAGTGTCGAAAGATATCGAAATATATACAAAATAAACCAAATATCATATTTTGTTTATACAAAAATAAATGTTTTTCGCCCTGCTTCCTCGTTCCATTCTCTCTCATTTTTCCCCGATGTTTCGTTCTTTTTTCGCGGCGTTTTACTAGTTATTGATTCAAGTATCAATCGGCTGAATTGTGGTCTTTCCTCCCTTTTTCCGTTTTCAGTACAATTTGTTCATTTTTCGTCATTTTCAGTATGCCAAAATGAGTCCGGTGGCAATTCTGCTTCTCATTTTGGCGGCCTCGCCGGCTTGCGCCGTCAATAATCTAGTCGTTCGGCAGAAGGAAGTGGAGATTTTGGTTGGCGAGCAGACTGTGCTCAATTTTCTGATCAGGTAGGGGTTTTAGGCTCGATTTTTACCGGAAAATTGAACACGGGAATTTGAAAATTGGGTAAAAAATCGGGGAAAATTTGTTTTGAATTTTTGAAATTTGAGGTGATTTTTCCGCAGAATTTGATGCGGGGATTGGATATTTGGGTTGAAAATCGGGAAAAAATCGATCTTTTCAAATTTTGAAGAGGTTTTCCGGTACATATCTACAAGATGTTTATACCAAACGATAGGGTATTTTTTGCTTTACAAAACTGGTTTTTCGTAAACATTTTCTGGAAAATAAAATTGTGATTTTCCGGAATATTTGAAGCGGGAGTTTGAACATTGGGTGAAAAAATCGTGGAAAAATCGATTTTTTCTATTTTCAGAGATGTTTTTTGGTACAAACCTACATGATATTTATACTGATCGATAGGGAATTTTTCGCTTTACAAAACTGGTTTTTCGTACAGATTTTCTGGAAAAAAATTGTGATTTTTCGGAAAATTTGAAGCGGGGGATTTCAATTTTAAGTTGAAAATCAGGAAAAAAATCGATTTTTTCAAATTTTGGGGCAGTTTTCCGGTACAAATCTGCATGATATTTATGCAGATCGATAGGGAATTTTTTGCTTTTTAAAATGAGTGTTTCATGCATTAATTTTCATAAAAATTACCGTTTTTAGGCGGAGATTGAACGTTTTCAAAGAAAAATTCAACTTTTCATCATCAAAAATCTTAATTCGACCCCTGAAATCGGTACTTTGCTTCTATGTTTTCTTCTAAATTCAGGCCAAAAATATAGATTTTCACTCTGAAAACTAGATTTCACCAAAAAAAATTATGTGGGTCTCACCACGAAAAAAGATTTACTGTATGATTTTTCTGCTTCAAATCGGTCCAATTTTGAATATTTTTCGTCTTTTTCTGTTCGTTCGTTCTAGTTACCGATGCGTCAAAAGCGCGCAGTTTAGCTTAAAGGCGCAGCAAGAAACTTTTTTGAGAAAAGTACAGTAGTTCCTTCGATCGTGGTGAGACCATCTAGAAAAAAACAATCTCGTGTGCCTTTAAGGTAAATGAAGCTCATAAGATCTTGGACACTAAAACAAGCTTAATTACTCACTATCAATTATTAGGGACACATACAAAATTCAAAAATGCGCCGGATCATCAAAAAATATCCATGCGCCTTAAAAAAATTTCATTTTCACAAACCTCCATGCCCAAAAAAATTCAAAAACCCCCCAAATCTCCATGGCCCTTTTAAAATCCCTCTTTTCTTCCAGAAACCACTCCTCGACCACCGCCCTCAGCAAGACCCGTATCCATCTCTCCCAATCGCCATTCCTCACTCATCCCGACGTGATTCTCGTCGACGCCGATTGGAATGCAAATGTGACAGTGTTGGGAGACTCGCCGGTGGCGGGAGCCATCGTCGAGGCACTCAATTGTACTACAGACGGGTCGAGTACTTGTCCGTTGGAGTAAGTTTTAGAAATGGGGAAAGTGCGCTCTATTGAGAAGCCGATTACGCCCAATTTCGAAAACTTGCTCTATAGACTAGCTTTCCACGAGCGATTTTGAAAAAAAAAATGCGCGGAAAAGCAAGTTCGCTCTATTGACAAGCCTTCTACGGGCAAGTTGAAGAAAAAAGCCCGGGGAAGAGTAAACGCGCTCCGTCAACATGATTTTACGAGCAATTTCAAAAAAGAAGCGCGCAGCAGAGCAAATGCGCTCTATAGACAAACCTATTACGAGCAATTTCAAACAAAAAGCACGCGGAAAAGCAAGTTAGCTCTATCGACATGATTGTTAGGAGCAATTTTGAAAAACAAAAGCGAAAGAGCAGTCGCGCTCTAATGACAAACCTATTACGAGCAGTTTCAAAAAATAATCCCGCCTAAGATCAAATGCGCTCTATCGATTTTTTTTCTACGCGCACTTTTGAAAAACGAAACAAAATTAACAAATTTCCCAATAGAGCGCACTTTCCCACCCCATATTTTCAAATTTTTCACACGAAAAACCATTTTTTCCAGCCTATCCGATGCCTATTCTCGAATCACAGTGATCCGTTCGCATTGGTTGGCAATTCTGATTCAAATCGTCGGATGGACGTATTTCGTCGCGTGGAGTGTCTCATTCTACCCCCAAATGTATTTAAATTTCAAACGGAAAAGTGTCGTCGGACTCAATTTCGATTTCTTGGCGTTGAATTTGGTCGGATTCGGGGCCTATGCGATTTTCAACTTGCTCATGTATTATAATAGTCATGTTAAGGTGAATTAGAGTGATTAAAGGCGCATGCTGTTGTTGGGGGAAGGTCTCGACACGCTTCGAAAGTTCTTACTGTAATAATTTTGAAACCTGAGCAATTTCGAGCGTTTTCAGCTTATTCAATAACTGCTAATGACCAAAAATTCGCATTTTTACGCAAAAAATTGTTTCAAGCGGCAAAAAATGCTGCGTTTTGTAAAAAATTGGGCTGTTTTAGGTGGCGTTCGGCCTAAAAACCCGGGATTTAGACCGTTTCACACCAATTTTAGGCTTCAAATTCAGTAGATACTCAACTGCTATTTCTCAACTGCTATGTTGTAACTGCTAGTGTCTCAACTGCTATATTTGGCTCTTCTGCTATGGATCAACTGCTATTTTCCCCATTTTTGATGTCTCAACTGTGATGGCTATAGCAATTGATCCGTAGCAGAAGAGCCGAATTTAGCAGTTGAGAAATAACAGTAGAAACTCATAGCATTTGAGTACTTGCTAGTTTAAAGGCACATGCAATTATTCTTAAAAGGTCTCATCACGCTCCGAAAGTTCTTACTGTATTAATTCCTAATAATAAGCAATTTCGAGTATTTTCAGCTTATCCCAAGCAATATTCAGCATCCTAGACCTAAAAAAAAAGTTAAATTGAAATTTCTGCCAATCTCGACAATTTTCCGCTTACAATCTCTGGCTTAAGCCATTTAGAACATTTTTAGGCTTATTTAGTCCATTTTGACCACTTAAAAAGGTCTAAAATCCTCAAAAATTCAATTTTCTATGCAACAAATTTGTTGGAAACAGTCTGAAATGCTGCGTTTCGCGAAAAACGAATTTGGCTTAAAATTTTGGAATTTGGGCTGTTTTCGGAGGTTTTAGACCCTTTTTTGACTACTTCTTGGTCTAAAATCTCGGGATTTTAGACCGTTCCATACCAATTTCGGGCTCAAAGTTTGGTAGATACTGAACTGCTATGGGGGTGATCAACTGCTATATTTGGCTCTTCTGCTATGAATAAACTGCTATCTTTGCCACTTTTGATGTCTCAACTGCTATGGCTATAGCAGTTGATCCATAGCAGAAGAGCAAAATATAGCAGTTGAGTATCGAAATTTTTGCTTGCATTTGGGCTGTTTTAGGTGGTTTTAGACCCCTTTTAGACTACTGTTTGGCCTCAAAACTTGGGAATTTAGACCTTTTTACACCTTTTATGGCGATTCTCTACTGTTATGGGGGATATCAACGGCTATGTTGTAACTGCTAGTGTCTCAACTGCTATATTTGGTTCTTCTGCTATAGATCAACTTCTGCTATAGATCAGAAGATTCTAATATAGCAGTTGAGTATCTACCTCAAACTTCCCCAAATTCCAACATTCCAGGCCATCTACACCCTGGAAAACCCGCGTTCCCCACCACCGGTCCTCCTAAACGACGTGGTGTTCGCCGTGCACGCGTTCCTCGCCTGTTTCATCACAATCCTCCAATGTATCTTCTACGAGAGAGATCAACAGACTGTCTCCACCAAATGCATCATTTTGATTATCGTTTTAATCACTTTTGGCTTCTGCTCCATCGTCGCCACTGTCCTCAACAAAATATCGATTCTGGCTTTCGTGACGAGCCTGTCTTATATTAAGATGGCCGTCACTTGTTGTAAATATTTCCCGCAGGTAGGCAGACACCGAGAGAGAACTTAGTTTTGGTGGGGAAATGGATTTTCGTCGTGATATATGGCGCCAAGTCTGTAAACACCGCAAGGTAGATTGCGCGGTAATTCAAATT
>GL380671.1:0-17063 GCA_000143925.2 Caenorhabditis brenneri
AGGACATGATGATCTCTTTGACATACACGTGTTACATGTACGACAATGACTTGTCATAAAAGGTTTCGATAAAGAGCAAAATGAACAGCTGGTTCCTGATGGAGTTTTCTGAAATGATATGACTCAATTCTAACAACTCTGTGTTTCTAAACCTGTGGTAATCTGACTGGTTTTGCATATCTCGCTTTCCAATAGTGATACGATACACTGTATGTCAAATACAATCCACAAAACATTCGAAACAGGGTGGAAGGGAAGAAATCAAGTCTTTCATAATCAAAAGGAAGCTGTATCAAGAAGAAGAATAGAACGATCCAAGCGGTTTTCGCAATAGCAATAGTCGTACAGATCTAGAGTTATTCTTTTGAAATCGGAAGAAAAGAGACTTCAACAGACCTTATTCAGAATATTCATCAGAAAAGATTCATTGATAGCAGAATCATCAGAACCAACAATTCTTGTTCCAAAACGGAGAACTCCAAGAACTGAATGGAAAATTTATTTAATTATTCTTTATACCTTCCTAGAAAACTGATTGTTTTTTTTTCATAAACTCACAACAATGATTGATGGCTCTACAAATATTCATGTTCACCAATCGACAAGTTAAAATCTGTTCGTTTTGTTTTCTACTCAATAAAAAAAGAAGGTTGATACGTGTGTTTCAATTTGCAGGTGTTTCTTAGTTCACGTCTGAAATCTTCTTTTATTCTTCAACACAGTTTTGAATCCCTTTTTCTCATGCCTTCTGACTTGTCCAGTCCCTTTGAATACTCTCAGTTTCTCAATATTTCCCACTAGAGTCACTATTACTACTACTATAAGAAAACAAAATTTTAGTTTTTTTTGCCTCCATTTCGATCGGACCCGAAATCACAAACAAACACACAATAGTGCCATAATTGGAGACTTTGTCGCCCCATCTTGGTCAGTTTTCTGAAAAGAAAATAAGACGAGAGACCAAAAAAGAAGGCGTCTCTAACTAAATTGGGTGAAATTTGCAAATTGACTTGGTTCGTAGACCGGAAATACAACTTTTCGAAATGAAATCAACAAATAATCTGAGATGGTGAAAAATGTTTTAAGGATGTCTCAGCAGAAGAAGAGAAATGATTCGATGAGAAAACAGAAAGATAAACTGAAAAAAGGTTGAATAATTTTCAGATCCATGTGAGAAATATCTGTAATTGAATATTTTCTTCCAGAACAGATTTATTTTCTCGTTCATTACTCCTTCAGAATTAGGTACCACCGCTCGTTTCAAAATTATTGGAAGAGTTTCCATCGCAGTTGTTGAGATCATTTTAACAGCTTCGAATCCTTTTTGCAGATTCTTTTTCAATCTTTCTTTGAGAGCAACCCTCAAATTCAGAAAAATCGAATACATAATCCCATCAGAATCTTCGCCATTCGAAGTTTTTATTCATATCCTCGGAGTCGCATTAAATACCTCAATAAACGATGTCAAAATGGTGAAAAAGAAAAAAAGAAGTGAAAGATGATATCCTTTTTGCCCCAAGGTGTGGGAGAATTGATAAAGTGCTAATATGAGTGATAGGTGATCCGAAAAGCAGTCGCTCTCACCTGCGGTTTTTCGTCGTTTCCCTCTTCTGATGCTCCTTTTTCAAGAGACAGAGAGATAGAGAGAGCCGCCCGCCGGATCCCTTCCAACACTCATTTTTATTGTTCCAGAGGAAGAGAGAAAAAGAAAAAAGAAGAAGGGAATGACTACTACTTTTTCTTCTTCCCGCCCCATTCCCTCCTACTACTAACATCTTTTTCCCGTTCCCTTTCCGCCGACTTTTGGCTCAATTTTGTGTACTTCAAGAGGGAAAAGAATAGGAAAACTTTGGAATAATTTCCTGTGATTTCCTCTCAAATTTCTCATTTTTGGAAATTTATTCCCCCTCTTCCCTTAAATCGCGATTGCTTCGCCGTGGAAATTTGTTGTAGAAAATTATTACACTTTTTGCAATTTTCCAACTTTGAGCATCTCCAGTTTTGCCAGATTTGAAGATTTTGATCTGAGTTTTTTGGGGTGCACTGGAAACCGCTTTGGGTTTCTGGTGCAGTTTTCGGCTGTACGATCCGATCACTTTGGACCCAGATATTTCAAGGAAAGTGGGACTCAAAAAATGTAAAAATTTTGGAGTACTGAAAATTTCGCTAAATTCTTTTAATATGATTTTTGATTCATTCAGTTTTTGAGGTTTCGATGTGAAAACTGGGGAGCATATTGCGCTTCAGGAAAGCTATCGATTGAGCAAAAAACTGACTGAATCGAGAACAAATGAAGAATGTAGGCCATAAAACAAAAATCGAAATTTTACAAAAAACAGAGTTTTTCAATTCTTTCTGCCAATTATTGTGTTGACCTCGGGTCAAATTTGCTCCTCTCTCTCTCTTTTGAGAAAAAATTGAACAATTTTAGCGTGTTTCATTTCTAAAAAAAAAGTATTTGGAAATTTGCAAAACAGCACCGCAGGTCCTCAACAGAAGTCTAGTCTCTTTCCTTTTTTATTTATATTCCATTCATACAGTGTCTCTAGGTTTCTTTTCTATAGAAACCACTGTTTTTATCTATGTTCGAAACAGTGTTGGTCAAAGATCTACGGAAAAATACTTCCACGAATTCCATCAGTTCGTTTTTCTTTTGTTTTCAAAATTCCAAAGATTCCAAAAGATTGTTTTCAATGTCCAGCTGTTCATTTAGTGCAGGTGTCAAAATTTTAGTCGTCGAGCTCAGACCGAGTGTAACAAAGTAACCTTCTTTGAAGTTCCATGAATTTTCTCTGAAAAACCATTTTGTTAGTTTTATGATAGCTCACTGTGAAATGGGTCTGACTTCATTGAGAATACTATTCTCATACTAAATGATAAGTACTTCCATCTCATCTTTTCGGATAGTGATCCATATATATTTTGCTTGTCATGAGTAAACTTGAACCGTCTTCCATAAGAGAAATTGATAACAGGCTCGTGAAACTTATTTTTTAAAGTGTTAGTATTGTTTCAATCTGAAATTGTTTCGAATGAGATTAACGAAATCACGAGATACTAAGAACGACTCATTTCTTTGAATACTTTTTCAGAAGATCTTGTTCCAAAGAGCTTTTGAATTTGTAAACTGTATCGAATTTTCCATCATTTTTCTTCAGAAATGATAACTTTCTATTGTCAATTCTATGCCTGTCAACCTGTTACTTAGGTCAAATGAGCTCAGAATACAGTTATGCTTTATTACCTTTCCGGTTTTTCAAATAGGAAAACTAGTTGTTTAAACTACGTTGGGGGAATCAGGATTCCTGTCAAGTCGGATTCTTGAATAACGTCATTTGATATATTCATAGATGCTCGATCTTTTCAGCCTTTAGAATAAAAAATCAGTCCAATTTCGGACTAATAGAAGCAGAATATCAGTGAACGATTAGGTTAGAAACTATGGAAAATCGTAAAACTTACCAATTGGAATTTGCCCATTTTTGTTCGTTTCCCTTTCTCTTTATTCTTCTTTTCCTTTCACTTTTCGCTTTTGTTTGAGCTTCCGGAAAAAGATTATAATCGGTCCGTTGTCGTCGTCGTTTTCTTGTCTGTCTACTGCTCCGCCCGTCTTCCTCTTCTTCTTCTTTTTCCTCTTCTTCTGCGTTTTTCTTGTGCTTTTCGGATTGAATTTCATTTGCGTGTTGGCCCCGGCAACTCATCTCTCCGCCCCCTTCAGTGGCCCTTTTTTTGTTTGCAAACACACAGACAACAACTGACTAACCAACAAAATCAACTTCACACTCATTCATTCAACAATAACTTTTCACTTCTCTTCATTTCAACTTTGGTCGTACTGTATGTCTTTTAAGAAATTTAGAGAGCAGACTGTATGATGGCTTTTGGGTCATGGACTCAAACTGCATAGCATACAATCATTGGAAACAATGCATCTGAAAAAAACCAAGTCAGTTGGCTATCAATGATTAGAAATATATCCAAATACCGTTCAGAATTCCTACTAGGGATCGAGAGGGAAGATCGTATAGGATGAAATTATGCCGTCTTGTAACTCTCCGATTCTCTATCCGAAAGTCTTCCCTCTACTTATTTTTGTTGTGGTAAATAGAATGTGTGTTCAGTGATTTTCTCAAATTCCGAATTCTTTTTAAAACTAGACAACAACTGTTTAAAAATGCTCCGCAACAAAACCTATCCATGTTTTTTTCGACATCTTCCCCTTTCCTCCTCTTGTTCTTCTTCTTCTCATTTTTCTCTTGTAATTCTAGATGTTATCATGTTTTATGAGAACTTGTTCTCATTTTCAATGATCAGAACACATTACAACATACGGAAGGAAAGATACTGAGCAGATTTCGAAGAGTAGAAGACCGGTTCATGGGAATAGGCTGTTCATGGATTCTTCCGCAGTGTTTTCAGTTTTAAAAAGATTTCTAGTTTGTTGAAAATGATTTGAAACATTGCTTTCGGAAACGATTTTTGAATGATGAAGAAAAAAGAAAACGACTAGATTTGGAGTTCTAGGTGCTTCTTCTGAGATAAGAATATTTAAAGTACTCATCAGATTTGTTTCTTTGCTCTATATTCCACTCATCTATCCTTCTTAAAAGTAGGTGCTTCGGGAGATGCTTCTTCCAAAAAGAACAATAGAAGAGAGGTTTTGTGACGGGAGGGAGGACATAACAATAATTTTCCGGTTCATCAATTTTATGTGTTGGTGGCTGTATGTTAGAAGGCTACTAGTGCATATTTGTGTTTCTTTCTTCCTCCTTATTCTTCCAATAAGTCATAGAAAAATGGAAAAACCAAAATGTTTATATTTTTTGAAAAAGAATTTGTGTTTCTTTTCTTCGTTGCTTTCCTTTTTAAATCGATCCTTTTATAAACAAAATCATGGTTGCTCATGAAAGAGATGGGTGGGGTGTATGTGCACCAACAAGTCCCCCATCCTTTTCTATATTTTCCTATACACTTTGACTTTTCGACTTGTGGCCCTTTTTCTTCTTCTTTTCGGAGGACGAACCATTCTCTGGGGACCCGTAACTTTCGATGCGTCTGTAGTGAAGAAGCTTCTTCCAAATCACATCTTCTTTTCCGTTTTCCCTTCTTCTTCTACTTCTTCTTCTGCTACATTCGACGCCATTTTGTACATTTATCTGGAGTTTCTCCCCGAAGGAATACGGTAGTTTTAGGTGATGAGATGCAAATGTACACAATGTGATTTTTAATGTGTACGGAAGGAGAGGGATGCAAAGATTCGAAACGAGACTTTTGGATATCTGAGACTCCATGAAATATCTAAAATTCAAATGCTCGAAACCAATATAAATTTCTAATGTTTCTTGACTGGTTCACCAAGGAGGTGAGCACTCTGACTTTCCTTCTTTTTCACTTTGCTCTTCTGCTTTTTTCCCTTTAATATCTTTTGCAAAAAGCGAGGTTTGCATTCAGCATTGACAACTAGTTTTTAGAAGAACCGTTCTTCTCAGTTTCTGATTTTAGGGTCCATCTCATGCTGGATATTGCAGGATATTTAGTGCTTCTATATACAAGGTCTGTGCTGACTGCAGCTATTCTTCCGTTGCTAGGTATTATCGCAGGAAATAAACGATTTGGAAACAACACACCTGTTTCCTTTTATCACTTCTGTACTGTCTCGAGAAGATCACTCTTTATATCCGAAATACCATTTCTCTTCGAACTAATTTCCGTCCCGTGTTCTTTTCATTTCCCCCTCATTCATTCAGTTATTTCATCTCCATTCATCTTCTTTTCCTCCGTTGCTCTTTCGTTTTTTTGATCGATTCCTCTTCAAAAAAACGAATGACAAGAAGAACTCTTTGGGTGGAAAAAAAAACCAAAGACACGTGTAACCGATGATGAATGAGCAATAAGAAAAGGGAAGAGAAATAAGAAGTCAGAGAGCATTTCGATGGAAATTTCAAAGCTTTGGAAGTTTTTCGAATTTTCCCACGCACCCAATGAAACCACGTGAATAATGACGTGGAATCTGTCGAAACTTGGAAGAAGAAGAAGAAGTTCTTTGGACCCACATGAAATGATTGGGAGATGAGGCGACTGTTGAATTCATTTGAAAATTCACAAAATATCCGAGTACTGTTCTAACTCAACTTAGATCTCTCATCTGCTCATTGGTGCCAACCTCTATCAAATATTTCTGTTTCTTAGGAAGAATAGAACCTGAATGCTTGAAACAAAAACACAGAGCACAATGCTTCTATATTGAGATGAAAAGAACATTAGTGGTCCATTTATTTTTGGACATCAGGAAGTTTTATTGTGGTTTACTTAGGGATTTAGAGCTAAAATAACCGCTTCACTTATGAAAGTTTAAAACACGGCTTTGATTCCCTGATGATATCTTATCACAAGTAATGAATAATGCCAACGCTATCAGCTGTTCGAATATCCAGTAGAAGTTCTTATGGCTACTTTCACCCAAATTAAATACGATTTCTGTAGAAAAACTTCCCAGATAATCTCTGATTTCAACGACAAAATTGACCGGTCAAGCCGAACTTGATCTTGGTGTCCCCAGACATGGGAAAGACGCTGAAGTTTCAAGAATCAGTGAAGGAACCGATTGGAGTTTCGGGAGAACAAATACATCGGGGGAATCCCTTTTTCTGCTCAATTCATAATATCCATGAGACACGTGTTTCCTGCATTTGCACACCCATTTTTTTGTGTTACTTCATCCATCCCGTCGCCACTACACACAACTAATCGGGGTCCTGGCGGTGGGCTCTTTCTATGTCTCTGTCACCGCCGCAAACACATACACAACCACACGCACTCCAACCCCTTTTTGTCATGTCCATTGTTGCTCTGCTTTTATTCTTCTTTCTTTTTTTTCCTAGTCCTCCCGCCGTCCCCTTCTTCTAGTCCTTCTTCATGGGACCCCGACGACGACGATGACGACGCCACCGCCATCGTCGTTTTTACACCCGCTTCTTCTTCTACGTCTTCTGTGCTTCTTCATGTTCTTCTTCTGGCGCCAACAGCCATCAGGCTCCTCTTTTCGATTTAATTACCATTGTTCTCCGTCCACTTTGTATCTTTTTATTCGACCACACCCATTTTTCTTTTTTTGGGTTTCAACACTATAAATTCGAAAATTGGTGTGAGCAGGAAGCTCGACTATTTCCTTTTGTTGTGAGAAAAGAAGAAAAGTGCAAAATGACTTTTACTCCTCGCAAAATGGGTCAAAGTTTGCATGTTTTTGATCGAAAAAATAGTAATATTGAATTGAAGAAAGGCAACAATTTCGAAAACGATGTATCTTTTTTGATTGCTCTCTCTCTCTCTCTCTCTCTCTCAAATTCAATGGAACTGAATACCCAGAATTGTCTGAAAACTATATAACTCTTCCTACTAAATTCCGTTACCAAAACATGCAGGGGAGTGAAACTTTTCGCAATCAAAAGATGAACTATTGATATTCAAGAGAGTTTTTTTTGGAGATTATAATGGTCTAACAGATCAGAACCATCCTTGATAATGTTTCTTTAGGGGTTCTTCGTTGTTCTTAATGCATGTCTTGATGTCAAATCTGATTTGACTGTAGTCTCATCAAGACCCCATCAACTTCTGAAGACCCACTAACAAAAAAAAATCCCACTGGTTCCGATTATCCAGCTTCATTTCGTATTGAAAAGTCCCTTATAATCTCCTTAGCAACCAGATTCTGAACATCAGTGAGTTTAAACGCTCTCTTTTTTTGAATGGAACAGTACCACTCGATCCGAGTTTCATGATTTTTTTGAGAATTTTATTTCATCCATCATCTGAAACTTGATGATTTGAAAAAAAAAAACTAGATATGAATACTCAAAAACATTCTGTTTGTAGCTAGTTTTCATGTAGTTACTGTAACTTGGAAATGAACAAAACTCAGAGCTCCCTCAGGCTCTTTTCTAGGTAAACTCTAACTTAAAATTTGGGTTACCAGTCAATCCAGACTCAAAAGTCCCCATTGCATTTCGATCATTTCGTCGGGTTTACTACAACAACAAAATGTTTTCTCTCTTCTTTTCTTTCCATTTGAACAACAAAAAAGATCTGGAAAAGGAAGTAGATGACGACTAAAACTTTCTTGGGAACGAGCAAGCAACTTCCACCACCACCACCCACAAAGAAAGCTCGCTAATTTTTCGCAACCCTTTCCGTTTTCTTCTTCCCATCCGGATTTGGGAGAAGAAGAAGGAGAAGGAGGATGGAGTCTCTTCTTCCCTTCAGAAGCCGCCATGCCTCACATACACTCTTCGCCCCCACCAATTTGGTGTCGGGAGGGAGGAGACCCCCCCCCATCGCTCTTTTCGTATTTCACAAACTTTTTTTGCTCCTCCTCGTCACCATCACCCGCCTTTTCCGTATTTTTCTCTAATTCTCAGAAGCACCTCTTTAGTTTTTTTTCGGCTCATTAACAAAAATTTTGAAAAATCTCAATCTTGAAAATCTGGGATTTTTGTAGTTTTAAAGAGTTCGATAACAGTTTGTGAAACTATAAAATAGAAAATAAAAGTTATCATTTGATAGGATTTCTCGGAAATCACTAAATTTGAGATAGGAAACCGGATGGCATACACACTCTTCCACTTAATTTCTTATTTCTTTCCCTACTTCATAGTTCATGAATATGTTTTAAAGGATGAAAAACAATTTCGTAGAGGTTTGAAGATCGAAGAAAATCAATTTTTCATATTTATTTTCTAAATATACCGTGAATACTCTAATAGAGTTGCCCCCGGTGTCGTCTGTTCGAGGCATCATATCTTGGTTCCCAGATGAGATCGTAAAAAGTTTTCAACTGACGATTTTTGTAAAAATGCTTCAAGAACAAGTTTTTAGTTGACAAACTGTTTGTACCTCGACTAGGAATCGAAATATGGAGTCTCAAACACGTGGCACCAAGGTCACATCTATCAGAGTATTTACAGTATACCTGAAATCTATTAAATTGGAATCCTAACCAACCTAGTTCTACTGAACATCTGAAAGTAGAACCTTTCGGTTACCTCAGGGAAAAATTTCAGAGATGACCCATTTCTCAGAATATGAGACTTTTTCGATGAACCTGATCATTTTAAAACTGTTAGCTTTTTGTTCAGGGTCATTGGCCATATCGATTGGTACTGTATTTTTACATTTCTTTCTGTAAAATAAGAAAAAATCTCCAGAAACCAAACAATCAATAAAAAACTTCATTTCTTATCTCTTCTTCACTGATTTAATTTCAAAAATAAATTTGAATTTGTTTGTCATGTTTTTGAGATGAATTGAGATAAATTGAAACATTTTCACACCCTCTTCTCCTTCCCTTCTTCTTCTTCTCCTCCACTTTTCCACCCCCTCTTTTCGCTATCTCTCAAAAGTCAGAGAGTGCTTCTTCTTTTTTTTTTTTTGTGAAAAAAAGAGGAAACGAGTAGAAAAAGAGTGAAACAAAAGAAGTTTTAAAGTTAAACAAGAAGTTGGTGTGGGGGGAAAAGTGACAAAAAACGAGGGAAACCTCCCTGGAGATGAACTACTTTTTGATCTGAACTACTCCCAATTCGGTATATTGATTTCTTAAAGATTTACGGTATTTTCTGTATTTTAGTAAACTACTGGAAATTGTTTTTTTGAGAATATGGCTTCTATTTTCGTCACAAAAATTGTGAGATGTCGCTGATCTGTATCGGATCTGAATGGTTGAATGGAAACCAAACCTTTAATAAAAGAGCAGTGGGAGAACTTTTATTCGGAGGCTGTTTTTGGAAAAGTGACCATTGCGAAGAATCTATTCGTCACCAAACGTTGACCAAACGCAAAATCAAGATGGCTGAGGTGCTGAAATCTTATTCCCGGATAAAAAATTCTGAAATGTCTTTGACTGTAATCCTATGCTCTTCCTCCCAATCCTACCTAACTGTCCCTCTATTCTCCATCACATCCACCTATTTCAATTCCAAATCGAGACCAATTTCTTAAACCATCTGCGTCTTCCGTTCATTTTGTCTCTTCGTCGGCTTTTGCTCATATTGCGTGGTAATAAATTGTGATTGATGGCAGCTAATTTCGTCCTGCGTCCGTCCGTCCGAAACGTCAAAAGGGGGACGCCGACATTCTCTCTGTCTCTCTCTATTTCTTGTTGCTCTCTGCACTTTTATTCCATTTTTTCACAAAAAACCCTTTTTTTGTTCTTCATCATCATCGTATTCAGATTGATAGGGATACATATATAAGAGACGCAGAGAACGAGAGAAGGGGTCTTACAACAAAAAATAGTTTTGTGAAAAGAAGAGAAGAACACGGGAACGAAATGATTTACTTATTTTTTTTGTTCTGTCTGCTCTTTCTTCTTTATTTTCTTTCCTCTTTCTTCTCGGGGTATTAGTCAAGTGTTTACGACTTCTTTCAAACAGACACTCCCTTCTCATTTTATGGTGTTTACACGAAAATGTGGGCGGGGCTTGTGATGAAGATTCTCACGACGACTACTTGCATTCTCCTGCTAATTTTGAAACTTTTAGAGGTTATCCCCCTCAACATCTTTTGTAGAGAAGCTAGAGTTTTGGGAAAGTTTAAAGTTTTTACATAATTAGAGACAGTCTGATGGTTATGATCTCACCGAATAAAGGTTACAGTAATCCGTGATTTGGTATCCAAGGAAATTTTTTTCTTTTGAGTTCCAGAGTAACTCTGAAAGTTTAAAATCAAAGTTCTCTCAAAGTTTTTAGTTCAGATGCACTAACTTTTATGTAGCTTTTCGATGGCTTTCGAATAATTTCCATTAGTTTTTCCTAAACTTCTTGATGATTTTCAATATTTCCATATTTATGTTAATCTCCTCACTCTCTTGTCATAATATATCGTCATTTCTACACTTCCAACCTATTTTTCTAAATGACTAATTTTCTTCTGATTTGCAGAGCGCGACACCATCGGAATACCATCATTCGTCGCCTCGTCGTCTCTCTTTTCACTATCACCCTTCACCCGTCCATCCATCGTTGCGTGCCTCTCGAAGAACCGTTTCGTATCGCTGATTGTGGTAACACATCACGGCATGCACCACGATGGATTGTGGCATGTGGTGTGTGTTCAGCGAGAGGCGGCGACACGTCGAAAGACTATGGCGGCGACGTCTTCTAGTCACTTCAGATGAACGGAGAGCCAGAAGGAGGTGGATTTGTTTTCAGTTAAAAGTTCCGAAAATATTTCAAATTATTACAGATTTCTTCGTCTGATGCGTGGTTTTGATGCAGAAGACGTTGAAGTTATCCGAAAGGCAGTTGAAAGTGATGGAGTTGATTCAAAAGCATGCGCCCCAGGCCCTCCGATGGATGAACGGGTAGAAGAAGATCCTCCGGATGAAGATTCTGGTAAATCTTTTTTTTTTTGAATAAAAAAATATACTTGGAAAAGAAACCAACAGAAACTGAATTCTATCATTGAAATTACGTAAGATTTTCAAAAACTATTGGTAATTTGAAATACTTTATGTGGGCTAAATTATTTCTAGATATCAAAAGCGAGTACCCATCAGATTTTTCAATGTCTAACTTATTCTGATTTTCAGGTTTAATACCACAAATTGACCGTCCGATGAGTATGCCATATTTATGTTGTAAACTTTGGAGGTGGAAAGATTTACAAGTTGATGCAGCACTACATCGATTAGAAGCTCTTCCATGGTGTAGATTTGGAAGAGTAACAATTAACAATGCCACCGGTGAGTATTCAAACGTTTCCCCCTAGCAACGGGAATATAAAAGTTCTTCGGAGAGTTTCACAAACCGAGTTAGGATTTTTGACAAAAAAGTTCTCAAATGATGTCAAGACTGAGCTGTCAAAGTATTGCTCTCTCACTCTCCGTCTCTCATTTAAAATCACCATTTCTCATTTATCTTCTGTCTTCCGATTTCTATCAAATTTTCAAAAAAAAAATTATTATTTTTTTGAACAAAAGAAAAGAGTTTCAGTATCATGTTGTAACCCGTATCACTATGCATTATGGATCCGTCCTGAAACGAATGGAGGTGATGATGATGGATCGGAAGACAAGAACTCTTCTGTCCATCAAAACAATCATAGATCATCACTTATTGGTAACGGACACATCACCTATCGACATCGAGATCGTCAGTTTTCACTTATTTTTTTTCAAAAGTTTTCAAAAGTCTAAAGGCCTGAAATAAAATTACTCGTATGAATCTTACATATAAATTTCAAAATTCTTGCTATGTGTATGTTTTATCTGTAACCACAAATAACCATTCTTCAGACACTCACGATGCAGAAATCTCAAAACTTCCGAAAATTCTGGCTGGTGAACTTCCGGATCGACCTCCTCCTTCTGTTCCAACTGCAACTCCTCCAATTCCAGATGATTCTCCTCCTTGTACATCAAGAAGTTCGCAGGATCCCGATGATTTGATACACTATCATCATCACGAGTCAAATAGGTGTAAGTTTTATTCTTCTTCGGAAGTTTCAAAATAGAAACTTTCCTATTTTGAAAGTGTCAGGACTATATGAGGTTTTGATTAAGTTGGGGGAGTTTTTGAGAGTCATTCTTACTTATGAATACATTGCTTTCTTACAGCATGGGCAAAAATGACGAGGTATGAACGAAAAGAACAAATCGGTGACACAGTATGGCTGCACGGAGCATTTGCAGCTGTTGGAGTTTTATCGAAATCTGGTAACCTTTTTTTCCTTTTTCCTGAAGTTTTAAAGTGGTTTCCTTTGCAGTTCATGACGCCCAATTGGAATGTAGTCCTTGGGATTTAAAAAATGAAGTATCATTTGCATTAATACGACAAGCTGATCCGATTGGTTCAACGAATCCAGAAGACGTTTGGTTATATAATAGGTATCGTTTTGAAATTTCTCTTATTCGAAAAAAAAACTAAAGTTTTCAGTGGTACACGGCCTTTATTTCTATCAATGACTCCGAATGTTTCATCAACAAAAGATACTCTTCGTCGATTATCTCCTGGATACTGTATACGAGTACATCGAGGAGAAGTCTCTGCATCAGCACCTGCAAGTGAACGGACGAAAGTGCGAAGGCCCAGTAAGGTGAGATTATTGAATCAAAAACTGATCAAAGAAAGTTAAATTTGAGTTCGAAATAGATAACAAAAAATAAACTGGAATTTCTTAGAGGAGACTCGCCCTGTACTGTATGCTTAGAACAGCTTTTCTCAATTTTCTCTGCAAAATTTCAAAGAGGGATTAACAAGAAGAATGATCACATATAAAATTGAAAAATATTGTCAATTGAAAACTTTTTGATAACACTAAAGATAATCGAGATATACTGCTCTGAACATATAGAGATGACTGAACCCCTACGGGAGTTACGGTAGATAAAACAGGAAGCTCAGTTTTGAAAACTGTCAATCCGATAAAAGCATAAAATTCTTATGAAGCGGTTTTCTATTCTTGAACTGCCAAAAATGTTAAGAAGTATTTGGCCAAATTTTTGGAAAATACATCGGATGACTAGGCGCTCCATTGATGACGCCGTCCGCCACTTTAGAAAAGCTAGGCCATGACAACCAAAATGACGATGTGGCCTAGCTGTTTCAACGTAAAGGACGGCATCATCAGTGGAGCGCTTAGTCATCTTTCCGTCTTCCCGATAAAGAATGCAAGTATTCTCAAATTATGATAAATAACTATTTCAGGACCCTGCACTAGCTCAACAAAATCTGGTAATATCAGTTGGAAAAGGTTGGGGACCAAACTATTCCCGTCTGTATTTAACCGATATCCCATGCCGTTACGAGGTGTCTTTTGCTTAGGAACTACTTCTTTTTTTGTTTTACATGGAATTATTTTACCTCTTCATCCCGTTGTCTTTCAATCTCTAATTCTCTTCGCCTCACACACTCTCTCATTTCCTTTTGCTTCTCCTTTTCTTTGTTTTTTCTAGCATCTTGCCTGTGATTGTTTTCATTTTCCAATTTTCTCAAAAAACCAAAAAAGAGGCTTCCGCATTATAATTTTATAGGTTTTTCTCTTAATTTCGCTGTTTACGGGTTCGAAATGTTTCCCTTTTTACAAACTGATACCCCATTTCCCTTTCCAAAAAATCCAAAACCCCGAATCAAAACATTCTGAATTCCTTCCCGAAAATGATCTTTTTCTTTCTTTTTTTCATTGTTTTTTTCCCGATTTCCACAAATTAATCGCTTTTTATGAATATCAAATGGAGCGTCGAAACTCTTTTTTAGCAAAATAAAAGAGTTCCAAATTATAACTATTCTCTCTTCACAAAAGAATTAAAATAACATTTTCATAGAATATCATTTCAGCAAAGACTACGATCGAGTTCTTCTGCAAACAAAAATAAAGTGTTTTTGAAGAAAACCTATCCAAGATAATCCGACATTTTTGAATCTGAAAATATTGGGGGAACATTGAAAAATCACAGTTGGATGGAACAGATTTCAAACCGATTTCAGATTTCCTCTTCAATTAATTTGAATGGTTTCGTGTAATTTCAAATCGAGTCCAACAGATCAAAATATTCACAGTTGGTCGTAACTTTCCGTTTATTTCGCAACTCTTCTTCTTCTTATTCCGTCGTCCAGCTGGCTTCAATCAGTGTGTCACAAGAAAGTTTTAAAAACGTTTTTTGTCACCCACGAGAGTTGTCTCTTTCCCCCTCTGCCCCCAAAAGTTGCCCCCATATGTCGGATAGCCTCCCCAATGCTCATTAGTCAAGTTTCTTTGAGGAAAAGAGAAGTTTTGTAGGTTAGTAGGTGTCAGGAAGAGAAGAGAGAGAGAGGGAAGAGAGAGAGAAATGCTCTTAGAGCAAAACTTTATCCACTGAGAAATTGAACTCATGGGAATAGTTCTTTTTTGGAGAAAACGATGACTTTTTCCGTTTTTGAATGAAAAAGACTAGACAAAACGTCATAATTTCATTGAAAAAAGAGGGGTCAGTTTGAAGATTTGGACAAGATTCGAGAGGTCCATTCAATTGAAGAAAAAGTTTTCAGAGCAAAAGAAATTATGACTGAAAATGTGTTTTGGGAGGAAGAAGGGAAGAATGAGAGTTCAAAGAATATTCAAAAGATTAGCACTGAAATTGAAATGATCTCTGAGATAAGTATTAAGAATCGATTGCTCCAAAACACCTATTTGCACATTCATTGTCTGTAATTCTTCTTATAATTTGCTCACAGCCTGTTTTATTTTCACAAGAGGTGCTCCATCACTTGATTTTGCTCCTTGTTCTTCAATTTGTTGTTTCAATTGTTCAATATCATCACTTATACGATCAAGAGTTTCAGTTCGAGAACTCACTCCGACTGATGCTGCTCTGCAAAAATGAGATTCAATTCAGTGGGAATCGGATGTGAAAACAAGGTCTACATGCACCAAAACTATGAGATTCCAAACAGACTCACTTGTATTTCTCTCTCAATTCGGCTCGTGTATCAGTGGCTCTCTTGAATTTGTTCATCATACTTGATAACTGAGTATTCAATGATTTCTCTCTCGTCGATATTCTCTCCAATGTTTTTGCAATCCCTTTTGATATCTTAACAAACAAGTCTTTAATCATCGATAATTATTAAAATAAACCAACAATTTCTAAATCTGGTCCGACGTTTCCAACTTTTTGCTCAACATTTTTGTGCATTGAATTCATTTGTTCGAGATGAAGACGCCAATCTTTTGCATCCTGTCTCAGAGTGATCTTCAATTGTGGAGCAACTCTTTCGACTTCTTGTTTCCATGAAATTGAATCCGTGTTACTTTGAAGAACACTTTTCAGTGGATCCTTCTGAATTCATTTTACTTGTGAATAATAATCCTGATATCTAAAACTCACTGATTCAGTAACGACACCCTGTGCTTTCAAGTCAATTTCAATAACATTATCATCATCTTCATCATCCAAAAAGGAAGTTGGATCTTCAGTAACATCTTCATTATCATCATCATCATCTTGTTCATCAACTGCAGTATCTTCGTCTTCTTCTTTCGGAGGAATCATTCTGAATCTTCATTTGAAAATTGATTTCTCCAACCTATTTCTCACTTTTCCCATTTAAATCCAACGTGAATGAGAGCAGCATCAGCTAGCGCACTCAGTATGTAAATTACATTTTCTCCGGCTCCCGATTTCAGTTTTGCAGCTGTGAAGTCGATTGGAATTCCCTGAAATACAAGATTGTTTTAATTTGATTTTTTTTGAAGTTTCAACGCTTTTTTATTTATTTATTCATTTATTTATTTTGATTACGATCTTCAAGATCGTGAAAGAAAAAAAAATACAATGATAATACAAAAAAAATCAGAATACAATATCATAATCACCATACAACAGTATAATCGAAGCGGGAATAGTCTAATTAGTGGGAAGGAGAACAATGAATTGGAAGGGGGGGGGGGCTGTCCGACTTTTTCACGAAAAAACAATACTTTCTTTCGTGTATAATTGTGAGATCATAAATAGAGAACTGGAAAAAAGAGGATCGATTAGATATTGTTATAATCGGGATCAATGAAATTGAAAAAGTTTAGTGAAGTTAGAAAAAGATGAACTAAATTAGCGTGTGACTCTGTGTCCTAGTCAATACCCGATTTGAACTCTTTTATCGAAAGATCGAATCTTTTGAAGAGAGAACGACAGTTTAGGACTTATTAAGATTAAAGAAGTCTCGAAACTTCACCGTTACTTTCTTAATAATTCAATACAAAAAATGTACTCTGAAAACTGAAACAAAGGACCTTAGGCTTCAAAAAATCGTTAATTTTAAACTGTAAGAAGAAGAAGAATAAAGAAGTGGTGAATAAGAAGTAGGATGGGAGATGGGACACCCTTTTCGGAAAAAAGAGATTAAATCTCAGAAATTTCGGAGAAGAACGAAAACTCTTCAATACGTCGATTCTTCTCCCTTTTCTTCCTTCCTTTTTGTTGGCAGCGCACTATTTTTCCCTTCCGTTTCAACTAGCAATTTTAAAAATTTAATTTGAGATACTACCCGTTTTATGATGGGCTTGAGAAGTTGCCGACTTCATTTTTAAAAGGTTAG
>GL380672.1:0-13814 GCA_000143925.2 Caenorhabditis brenneri
AAATTCAAAAATGTTCTGAAACAGAATGGTTGCAAAAAAACTAAAAACTCAGAAAAAAGTTCAGAAATATGTTCGGAGTTTTCAGTAAGATTAAGTCAGAATTATTATCAAAAGTAAAAAAAGTATAGTAAGATCGATTTCCCTTTTTCACCGTTTTACAAATAATTCAGAATTAGTCTACAGCATCATTATCAATGGGCAGCAGCTAATTTTTTTTGTGACAACTTTGAAAACGAAAAAAAATCCGTTTCACTTATTCATCACTTTTCGTAGTTTTCAGTTCTTAGATGTTTTTTCCGTGATGATAGTTCAACCTGAAACCTATCCAAAAAAATATCGAAAAATGCTAATTACCAGTTCCGAGCAGGCCTGAGTTCACTTCCTTGCATTATTAATTAAAAATGTGGTTTCAGAAACTACTTGTTTCAGAAATACTTCCAAGCTTCACTGGTTCAGACATCTCACTTTTTCATGGAGGGGGCTTTATTCACTATTCAGAATTTGGTCCAGTGTCCGCAAATATTGAAAGCGAGAACAATGTGGAAATTCAGAATTGCTACTTGAAAAGCTTGAAAGTGTCCAGTCAAACGGAAACATCTTATACCACTGCAACAATGAGCGATCTTGCACGCAATGGGAACAAAATTCATTTTTGAAGCAGTGAAAATTATTCTGAAATTTGAAGGTCTCAAATTGACTCCGTAAAATGTCTCTGCCTACTCCTATCGCAGAGTACAAAACTCAGACAGTGATATTTAATGAAACGAAATTGAAAAATTGTTGAAGTTACAAATGCTAGGAAATTGAGTGCGTACTTCACGAACAAGCACGAGTTTTTTTTTGAATCGGCAAAAAATTATTCGGTTTTGTGCACGTTTCAGAAAATCATCTAGTTCGTAGTGAAAACAATGTGAGTTCCCTAGAATACAGTTTGCAAAAATGTTTTCAATAACTGACATTTACAATAATGTACTGAAAAAAGGAAAAACGAAAAATACATTCACAGTCTCAATTTTTTTCAGAGTTTCCCAGTGTTTCACTCAACCTTTTGATACATTCAAAAAAAGCAAAATACTATCTATACTTTGGAGTACAAGCGCAGGACGAAACCTTTAAAAATTAAACGAATCGTTGAAGTTTAACCGCAGTGAATTTGAAAATGTTCTATAACAGTAAATGTTTACAATTGTAAAAACTGTGGAATTCTAGAAAACGTTACATTTTTTACTGTTCCATTCGAAGAATATTAAATCGGAAGCATGTTTGAAGCTTTCAATCAAACATAATTCAGATGTCAGAATTAATTTTTGAAGCTAGAAAATGTGGTAACATCGGTTTCCTTTTAACGGCTTGAAACAACAATCAGTGGGGTGTTTACAGCCATATATCATCAATGCAGCAATTTGAACGAGCTTTACAACATTTTTGAAACGGAACAAAATGAATTCTCCGGATTTTTCTTCCGTAGTGTCTTTTAAAATTTCAACTCGAGTCATAGGATAAATGAAAAATAGTTTTTGAAAAAGTCAATGTTTCGATGTGATTACTTATCCTCCATCGTATATTTTTTTCGTTAATAAAACTTTTGTGAACGAATTTAGGTTTTTCCAATTTTCTTATATTTTTGACTATAGCGGAATTTGAAAGCTAATTGAACATTTTTTAAAGGTTTTTCATCAGTAACACAAACAAATCTAATTACGATTCAATCCACCTTTTTTGAAACCGGAAAAAAAATGTTATACTCCGTCGACAGTATCCGTTCTGTGCAAAATTTGGGAAAGCATTATTGACCGGCACTTTTGAATTCATTGTCTTTAAAGTTTATGAATTCACACGAAGAATCCGCACCGAACAAGAATCAAATCGGAACACAGAAGAAAAAGCTCATAAACTGCAATTTCGATTCATGCAAACCATTTTCTCATCTATAAATTGATCATTAAACACAGATCTCAAAAAACAATGTAACAAAATTGAAACAATACAATTTCCTTCTGATAGTGGAATCACAGAATCTGCATCGCTATTAGGTAGCCATTTGAATCAAAATCCATTTATCAAAAATAATACACTTTTCACTGCTTCCAAAGTTCTGAAGTTGCACAACTTGGTATAGTTCTAATAGTTTTTCCTTCAAGATTTTAGGTTGAACCCTTATGAAAACAAATTCAAATCAAACATCAGACAGAATCGTAAGCATGAAAAAGTACAAAATGCTGAAAAGTGCAACAACTTTACTGTTTGTAAGTGGTAGTATATTTTTTTTAATTAAGAAGACATTTGATTTTTTTCTCAGGCTTGGATACAAAATCAAATATAATACAATAAGCATAATAGTTATGAAAAAATATCATTGACTTTCTGAATCATTGGAAACAGTAAAAAGTTTCTTTTATGAACAATAATGGACTAAAACGATTTTTTTTAGTCCAATAACAATTTATTCTCTGAAAAGGCAAATGTTTTCTGTTTTGGGATTAATTTAAAGGGGGACAGTCACTAAAAAATTGCCTTCGATATTTTTATACCATCGGATAGAGCTCGCCGAGTTACATCGAAAATCCTCTTGGAGACATATCTGAAAATCTCATTTTCGACCTGTTTTTGGACGTGGAAGTAGAGTATTTCCCTTTTTTTTTGCTTTTTTCCCAGTACTATTTTTCACGCGTTTCGCTTTTTCCCTTTTTTTCGCTTTTTCGCTTTCCACTTCGCTTTTTTGGAGACTGTCATTGTTTTGGGTCCTAACTCAAAAGTGAACCATTTTCATGAAATACAATCAACTACAAAGTTGTTTAGCTGATAATTTTAAACAACTTTTCAGTTGGCTGCTTTTCGATAGCAACTCTGGTTCTCAAGTTATGGAGCCTCTAACAAGGGACTGTTTTTCCCACGTGGGTTGGGAATTTTCTATAAATTGGTAGTCTGAAAGTAGACACTTCTGTGAGTGGATTCTGAAATTTCTAGCCTGCACTGGCCCCTGTGAGTCTGGAAATCTTCATCTGAAAATCTGGCCCCGCCCCCTCATTTTTTATGCGTTGTCGACGTGGCGCCCCCTCTCTGCGCGTCGCACTCTCCTCACTACCCGGCAAGGCAAGGGAAAACGAGCGGCAGTTGGCCGAGGGGATGTGATGTAGAACAGCGTGCGGCAGGTCTGGGGTTCGTTTCCTTGCTGATGAATTTATTTTTGTTTTTATTTTATTTTTTACATTTTTTGTTAATTATTCATTTATTTTCCCTCTTTGCATTTTTTTTTCAAAATTCGGTCTGATATGAAATCAAAGAAGGGTACTTTCTGACAAAAAGAATTTATTAACATTTGGTCAGCAACACTTGTGATATTTCACGAAAAAACAAGAGAAGCAAAACGACTGCTCACAATAGATACATTTGATCATTGGAGTAAAATCACAGTTCGCTCTGACACAGTCCCTATCCAGGTCCCGAGGAAATAACAATTGGTGAGGTGTGAACCAATGTGGTGGTTTCGGCACGTTGTAACCAGCAGCAGCCCATGCTTGTCTAACCCATGGTACAAGTTTTGGAGATCGAAGTTGCCACCAAACTTGGGAGATCATCTGCAAGTACATTCTTTATCAGAATACTGAAACTGTTGAACGAACCTTCAACGTTGGGTCCCTGGCACAAAGTTTGTAGTTCTTGCAAGTGAGCTGACAGTACGACGTGATAGTTTTAACCACCTTCTTGAATCCACCGAAAATCCCAACATCACAGGGCTGAACGTGACCGGTACAACCGGGTGGGATGATCACCATCTCGAGCTTCTTTGATCGGGGAGTTATCGAATCAATCAATCCTTTGTCTTTCCAACTGCTCCATGAATCCACCATAAGCAAAGACTTCTTTGGCATCGACTTGTCAAATACGACTTTTTCGAAAAACTCCTGCATCAAACTTTTCGTCATGATATGGCTGGTATGGCAGGTAACAACCAAGTTATCGGCTTTGAAATAACCCTTTTTGGGGAATTTTCCTTTTGGCTCCTTCAAAGTAACGAACAGCTTTTCATGTAGTTTTCCGCTGGCAGAGATAATTGGAAGGATTGTATATGAATGTGTAGTAGCCGAGACGTTTTGAACAACACAATGGACGTCTTTGACACCAGTGAAGGTCAACGTTCTTGCGGTGGTCATCTCCAGCTGAAATCCGCTCTGGTCGGCGTTGAAGATGTTGGCTGGGTTGTACGATCGCATTGTCTTATTCACCCCATCCACAAACTTTTTCGACTCTTTTTCGATCAAAGCTCGATCTTTGTGCCTCACAAGAGCAACAAATTTGGTAATTTTACGAGATGATAAGCCGAAACGTCCTTTCCAACCAGTGAGCCAACTATCCGATACCTTGAAGTTTTCGATGAGAATGTTGTTTCTCTTGATGATGTCCGAAACAAAAAAGCGTAGAGTTGCGTAATGAATAATCTGTCCTTCTTCGATTTGCTTCCTCACTTCTTTCTCTAGCTCCTGTGAAATGAACTCCAAATCGGCCATCCTATTGCATTTTAACATTCCTGCAAACTTTAGTTTTTGATTTTTCGGGAATCAACTGGATACCGTTTTTCTCGTAATCTCGCAGTTTTTGCAAATGATGATCGTCCTTGATGAAGCGAAAACGAGATTTCATTGTTGGGAGAGAAGGGCGTTTTTGAGACCCATTATTGTGAGATCCTTTCAGATGTCCATAAAATTTGACAGCTTCCTTTACTTTTTCCAATTCAACGAAATCTCCTTGTTGGAATTGGACCATGTTTGGTTTTCCCGGTGATTTAACTGCGTCAGGATATACTTTCATGTTGTTGTACTCCTCATCAGCAGGGATCCAACCTTGAAAAGTGATGTTACTCCGTTTACAGTAAAGGGATGTAACTTACTTTTATCCTGCATATCATCTTCGAAATTTCCTAGGAACTGTTCAGTGACGATTGTGAAGTCGTCTTTTTCAGCGGTCGCCACCATATCTTCGAAATGAGAAGCTAACAGCAGTTCGTTGGTGTCCAGGTTGGGAAGATTTGAAGACTTCTGGGCGCGAGCCATGAGGTAGGCGCCGATACGGTAAAGTAGATTCATGACAAGAGAAGAATAGGAAAATAAGAAGAATAAATTTGATAGAATGAGTGATTTCAGCCTTTCTCGTTCCAGCTTTATACATGTAAAGCATAGCTTCCAGAAATTTCGGAAAATCTGCTGAAAATGCTTGTTTTTTCTAGAAAATTATGAGTTATGTTCCAGAAAGTTCCAGAAGCTGTTCCAGAAGCTTGCTGAAAATTCCAGAGAGTAATTGTTCACCTGGTGATTTTTCTTTTTTTTTAATGCTCATATCAGACCGAATTTTGAAAAAAAAATGCAAAGAGGGAAAATAAATGAATAATTAACAAAAAATGTAAAAAATAAAATAAAAACAAAAATAAATTCATCAGCAAGGAAACGAACCCCAGACCTGCCGCACGCTGTTCTACATCACATCCCCTCGGCCAACTGCCGCTCGTTTTCCCTTGCCTTGCCGGGTAGTGAGGAGAGTGCGACGCGCAGAGAGGGGGCGCCACGTCGACAACGCATAAAAAATGAGGGGGCGGGGCCAGATTTTCAGATGAAGATTTCCAGACTCACAGGGGCCAGTGCAGGCTAGAAATTTCAGAATCCACTCACAGAAGTGTCTACTTTCAGACTACCAATTTATAGAAAATTCCCAACCCACGTGGGAAAAACAGTCCCTTGTAAGATGTGATACAAAAAATGCTGGTCGCAAGTAGTTTTGGGTCCTGGAGAACCAGTAAACAACACCTAATTGCAAAAAAAAGTGGTTTCAGTATTTTTCATGAATGTTTTAACAAGACTTGACATATTTTTGTATCACATCTTAGAGGCTCCATAACTTGAGAACCAGAGTTGCTATCAGAAAGCAGCCAACTGAAAAGTTGTTTAAAATTATTAGCTCAACAACTTTGTAGTTGATTGTATTTCATGAAAATGGTTCACTTTTGAGTTAGGACCCAAAACAATGACAGTCTCCAAAAAAGCGAAATGAAAAGCGAAAAAGCGAAAAAAAGGGAAAAGGCGAAACGCGTGAAAAATAGTACTGGGAAAAAAGCGAAAAAAAGGGAAATACTCTACTTCCACGTCCAAAAACAGGTCGAAAATGAGATTTTCAGATATGTCTCCAAGAGGATTTTCGATGTAACTCGGTGAGCTCTATCCGATGGTATAAAAATATCGAAGGCAATTTTTTAGTGACTGTCCCCCTTTAAAAAGTCGTCGTTGACGCGTCTGTTTTGTTTTCATATAAGAATCATTGCTTGGACTTTGAACTAGAAAAAATGAATAAGAATGTCGCATCGAGCAGATTTTATTTGGAACATAAAGACAAATCCCCGAAACTGTGATTTTATTGGATATAAACTTTTTTCTGATCACAGAATCAGTCAGTTTCAACTGAGAAAATGGTGTAATAAAACTGAAACAGTACTTATTCGTTAGCCATTAGAAATTGAAAATACATTTTATGGAAAACAAATCACTTTTTTGCTGTTTCAAAAATTTCTGAGGTTTCAGTTTTCGAAATGTTTCTAATATGGTCGCTTCAATGTGAAATCCTAAAGTTGTTAAAAAAGCAGAATGAATGTCGTTTTCAAAAAAAAAGCCAAGCATGAAACTTTAATCAATGCGAACTTTTTTTTGTTTCAAACAATCATGAAAAAAAAACGAAAAAGTTTATTTACTAATGTATGGGTCCTCAAATCGTAGCTTGGGACTGTGCGGGAAAACAACCTTGGAAAAATTCTTTTTTGGAAATAAGCTTTTGAACTTTAGAAGTTTTCAGTGTCTGTATGTCTGTCGTCTATGAACAATATCAAGTCAAACTAGCTTATATGAGAATCAAAAAAATGAAGACGGGTAAGAAATGTCAAAAGCACCAGAATATAACTGGTGGCAATTACAAAAATGCTCTGAAACCGAGACATATTTTTGCGATTCCAACCTATTTCAAAAAACTTGCATAGGTTCTATTGTTGGATATTCTTGATAGATGATTTTTCTCACAATATTTCACTTTAAAAAAAAAACAGAAAACGAAAGTTTCACTCTATGCTGATGAATTATTTAACGTCGAATAGCTTCTGAATCTGTAAATATTAGTAAAAGTTATCAGAAAAAAAGGTTATAGTAAACATTTTTCTGAAGCAGCAAAACTTCCTACAATTATTTTCTTCGTTACTGTTGCAGGCAGTTTATTTAGATCCCGAATTGATCTCATTCAATGATTCGGTGATGGCTCAGGTATCTTTACTATTAACAATCACCGCTTTCTGTGTGTCTGTGGTTATAAAGCTAACCCTAGCGCCCCTCTCACTGGACCGATTTTCTCGATTTTTTCATATTTCGATAGAGAATTCACCGGAGATGATGCCCGTCTTTTTAATTTTTTATTTGGAGCTCTCTGAAGCTCTCTGCTAAGATAGGGCTCAGACGCAGAGAAAGAGGGCGGAGTCTTCTCTCACACAAAACATAGCGGGCGGCGGAACCCGGGAGATGTCGGCTGCGCATTTTAATGACCTTCGCGTCGGCATTGCTCGAGTTTCAGTTGAACTCAGCCATGGGTTGCAGTATGTGGGATGAAAACCACATATTCTTGATCCTCTCATCGAGGGAGAAAGAATTTCAAGAAAATTTTGGAAAAAGATGACATTTTTGTATTAGCTGCCAAAAGGGCATAGGTTCGGTTCCGTGGCGCGGTCAATCTTTTTTTTTAACTTCACAAGGGAGGTAACTTAAGAAAGGCGTTGAGAATTTTCTATAAATTTGCAGAGTGGTACTTTCGAACCTGCTTTACACGATGTTCATAATTAAAAATGACACAAATTCCAAAAAGAGCACATTTTTCCGGCTCCAAAATCGGGTCGCGAGATGCGCACTCTCCTCTATGCCTCCCTCCTTGTATTTCTGACAGCTAGGAGTTGGCCGAGTGGTAGAGCGCCAGTCTAGTAAACGGAGGGTATCGAGTTCGACCCCTCGAACCTCTTTTTCGTTTTTAACTTTTTTTTCTGAACCCACAGCAGGCTTCAAAGTGGATCTTAGACTTCAAAAACAAGTTTTCTTTTTCTAAAGTATCATAATAGTCGCATACAAGCTTTTTGAGAAATTTAATTTTTTCGAAAATTTTCACTTTTTTCCATGTCCAAGACCATGAAAATTTTGGGAATTTTTTTTTCTCAAAAACTTATCTTCGAAACATCTGGAAGTGTTTGTGTTCAGTATTTGTGTAGTCTCTTGACTTTTACTAGTCTATTTGGTTGAAATCTTCAAAAAATTGTCGTTTGAATTTGATCAAAAAGATAGATTTCTGATGTTTTCATGGTCCTTTTATTTCAAAAATCCCAGACAATAACTCCGAAGTAGCCGCAATAGATCTTTTGTACCATTTCCGGATGTTTCGAAGATAAGTTTTTGAGAAAAAAAAATTCCCAAAATTTTCATGGTCTTGGACATGGAAAAAAGTGAAAATTTTCGAAAAAATTAAATTTCTAAAAAAACTTTTATGCGACTATTATGATACTTTAGAAAAAGAAAAACTTGTTTTTGAAGTCTAAGATCCACTTTGAAGCCTGCTGTGGGTTCAGAAAAAAAGTAAAAAACCAAAAAGATGTTCGAGGGGTCGAACTCGATACCCTCCGTTTACTAGACTGGCGCTCTACCACTCGGCCAACTCCTAGCTGTCAGAAATACAAGGAGGGAGGCATAGAGGAGAGTGCGCATCTCGCGACCCGATTTTGGAGCCGGGAAAATGTGCTCTTTTTGGAATTTTTGTCATTTTTAATTATGACCATCGTGTAAAGCAGGTTCGAAAGTACCACTCTGCAAATTTATAGAAAATTCTCAACGCCTTTCTTAAGTTACCTCCCTTGTCAGAACAACTTCAGAATTCGTCTGTAAGTGTTGAAAAAGCATTTTGAAGTGTATATACAGTCAGAATGCTATCTGAATCCATTCTATTTTTCCAATTTTTTTCATATTCTGAATAAATGAGACCAAACAAGAAAATCAAGCCTAAGCTGACCGATTGAGCCTGATGAGATGAATCGGGCTTATGCAGATCAAACGGGTCCAAGTAGACTAATCGGGCTTCAGCAGACCAAAAAAACAAAAAAGGTCTAATGCAGATCAAAATGGGAATAGTCTGTCTATTTCATCAGTTCCGCACCCGAGAGACTTTTGTTTGATAGTATTATTGTTTTTGTTCGCTAAAAAATACATGAATCACTTTAAGTGATTCTCATTTTTTGTTGCTCCAACATCTCAGTCCTCCGCCCAAAAATTTGAAAAAGTAGAAAGTGATGAATCAGTTTTGGGAATGGGGAGCGTGCGGCGAAGCCGCGAGCCATTGAGGAGCGCAGCGACGAAGGAAAGGAGGTGAGCCGCCGTTAGGCGGCGCCACCGACTGGTCTTTTATTATTCATCTCTATAATAGGAAAGAACAAGGAAAGTCATGCAACAGGAAAAATCAGTTGTAATAAATAACTTCCCCCCAAAAACGATTACAACCAGCTCATATATCATTCTCATTTATGTACTGTTCAAGCTTTCCCAAAATTGATGTTCCTCATGTTGATTATCTTGGCTGTCAAACACCGAAATTTCAATTAATTCATTGAAAATTCATGAAGAACACGTAAATTGTTACAAAAACTGGTAAATAAGAGACAGTTGAATGAAAAAAGAACACCGATTGCAGAGACGTTTTAAGATCAGTGAAAAAATAGGTTTGAAACCGAACATTTCAGAATTGGAGAAACATTCCTCTTTTGTAAATCGACAATGGACTATTGAAAATAATTTTGACTCAAAAACTTCTAGAAATCTCTGAAAAATGATGTCGCTGTCAACTCGGGCCTTTTAAGGCGGTGGACTTTTTTATTGAATTTCTCAGCGGAGAGACGTTCTCGATGTCAAGGCGGTCATGTAGATCACAAGGAGCCGTGAATTTTGACAACAGGGTGAAGAGATTTCTGAAAAATCTGCCACAAAATTTTTATGTTACGAAATAGACATATCCTCATTTAGTATTCCTGATTCGTAATACAGTCCACTTGTTCAATCGCAGTCCATTCGCAATCCAATCCACTTGTGTTCTTCACTTTTTTGACAACATCACAAATGTAATTGAACTAAAATTTGATATTTAAAATTGTTATGTCTTACCTCAACATGCACAGATTCAAACTGGTACTCTATGACCGGTGTACATCTAGTACTGTTTTTCAAGAAGCTTATCTCATGGCAGTTGTTAATGGGGTGCTATCACACCCTACTTTTGTTAGATAGGCTCCTGGAAATACTTTTTTTTTCAAAACGACAGACTCAACAAAATAATCAAATTTATTTTGATTCGAATTTTTGAAAACTTGAAGAAACAGCAAAGTTTTCTAAAATAAAAGAACCAGAGTTCTGTGATAGAAAATCTGAAATCTTTTTTGGAAGTTAATCGAATACAAAGAATGATCCCTGCATCGGAAAATGAGAATTGGATAATATTCTGAAAAGTTTCGAAAATAGTGAAAATTCAAAAATTTATGTTTCATCACTATTTCTTTGTTTGACATCGGTTTTGAAAAATATTTTGTGATCGTAAACAAAACTTTTAACATTTCTCATAGAAAGAATTTTTACCGATGGCAGAATTCTAATGAGATTTCTAGATCAATACCTATCGAAACATAATATCCATGGAACAGGCTTGAAATCAAACATTCCAACTGTTTCAAGCATGGAAGATTAGGAAACCATCTCTTTCTGAATAATTGTTTGACATTTATATATTTATATCGAATTGCTTTGAAAATATTTCTAAAATTGATGTCTTGTGTTCATAATCAGCTAGCTAGATAAGCAAGACTGAAAAGAGATTCATATCAACTTGAAAACGGTAACAATCCAAAACTTACAGCAAAAAATCACTGTTTCACGAGAAAATTGCTAAATAACTGCAGAACAATTCACACAATCTTCTCTTCTGAATGAGTTTATACTCATAAATTGTTCTATGTTTCCAAAATTCCGAGAGCGGAACTTGCACACAAAAACTTTTTTGATTTTTTCAGAACTGGAGTTTTTAATGTTTCAGAAAACTAAGAAACAAGCTGCCGCTTTTCAAAAATTAGTGATTCGGTGTTTCAGATACAAAGTTTAAACAACAACTTTTTCAAATCTTGATATTTTTGCACATAATTTTAAAAAAATGTCAGGAGGCGAATTGCTCAGAATTGAATATTCTTCGAAATCAATGTCGACTTTTGTTCTAGTTTACCTCTTCTAATAAATATACCGTTTTGAAGTTAAAATGGGTTAAAATAGACGCATAGAAAGAGACTCCTCTGTTCTTTGCGTCTTTGGATCTCTCTCAACATCAGGAGATGGAATTTGAAGGAGCAATGGAACCACCATTTCACTGATACAGAAATTGAAAACACGTGTTTATAACAGTAAAAAAAACCTTTTACTGTTTCAAATTGTTCAGAAATTTATACTTATCAAAACCATCTGATACATCGTGGATTTCTTGATTTTATTAACAGTCACAGAAAAACTGAAATTAATTTCGTTATCAAGAATAAATTTCAAGCATAAAACAGTTATAAAAAAATAAAGCACAAAATTAAGATCGTTTCCCGAAAATTCTCTTATGTTTCGGTGGTAAATGATTCTCCAAATGGACACCTTTGGTTTCCGGGATGAAGAAACAAAAAATGATCAAATCCACCACCTGGAATGCCATCAGAACTGCATATGGAAGCCACTCAGCAATGTCTTTCTGGAAAAAAAAGTTCCTCAAATTCTGCATATAATTGCTTTTTCCTGTCAAAGTGATCAACAAGTGTTGTTCACAAAACAGTAAATTTTGAAGTTTTGTGCAATTTTGCAGTAGAAAACTTTTTCGAGCATTTCTCGTTCCCGAGATTCAACGCTTCAAAGTTGTCGAAACAAGGAGAGACGCAGAGAGACGAGAGCTCTCTCTCTCTCTCTTCTCTGCGTCTCTCCTAGTCTTCTAGGTCTAAAGGGGCTCCTCTAGCTTTGGAACGGTGTATCTTAGGAACTAAAAAAGCTAGAAAAAAGTTGTCAACTGCAAACTTGAAGGAAATTTTATTCTGAGTAACTTCGCAGTTGACAGTTTTTTGATAGCTTTCAAGACAACTGAGATATCAAGCTTTGAAAAAAAAAACTCACCAAATAAAACAACTGTGGTGAGAACATGCTTCCAATCCTGCTCATTGTAGAAACTGCCGAAACTGCCAAATTCCTGACAGCCGTCGGATACAGCTCATTAACCATCAAATACTTTGCAATGAACAGTTGAGAACACATTGCAATGGCTACCGTAGTCCCAATTGCCAGTATATTTCCACCACTTCCTGTGTAAAGGAACACTGCCATCACTCCCAAGCTGGCGGCAGTGAATATCATAGAGAGAATATTGATTAGTTTCCTTCCGAACCATGGAAGTTTGTAGTCGGCTATGGAGACAAGGATGTTCACTATCCAACGGGCCGCCTGGAATTTGGGGGGTTGGAGTGGAGGTAAGGAAAAATGATCAAGTTCTAGATCTTAAAATTTTGATAAACCATTTCCTGTTTCTTAAAATATGCGCTTTTGAAGTAAGTGGGAGTCTACTCCACAGGTAAGAGACGCAGAGAAAAGAGAGCACCCTTCCTTCTCTGCGTCTCTCCTCTCACACGCCTCAGCGGACCCTAACTTTAAAGGCGCATATCTCAAGAACCAGTGAAGCTAGGAAAAAGTTGTCAACAGCAAAAATGCTGAAATTTTTACGCTGAGCAAGTTTGTAATCAACAATTTTTTTCTAGCTTTGAAGGCAAAAAAGATAACTCACCCCAATAGCAGCACCATTCCAGAAAAGGGATCCTGTGAGGTTCTCCAAATTGTACATCAATGCGTAGACGATGAGGGATGTGCAGATACTGGAATTTTTTCTGGGTTACTGTAGGAGATTACGGTAGGTACAGTAGTCATCGGAATTGGAAATAGAGGAAAAATTTAGAAATCGCCCTTTTGCCTTGTTTTCTGGGTTGTTTTGACCGTTTTCGGCTGTTTTTTTCTGTGATTTTCTACCATTTTTATGCCAATTTGCCCCTCAAAAAACTCACATTCCAATGATAAAAGTGACAGTCTGTGCCATCATTTTCCATGTACAGAACAAGTGAATAAATGTGTATTTTTTCGATTTTTTATGGGTTATCGCATGTTTTTCGGCTTCGATTTTCAGCACTTCATCTAGATCTTTTTCGAATTCCGGAGTATATAGACGATCGGTTTTTCGGATTTTGACGAGGAGACGACGGGCTTCTTCGAAATTTCCTTTTTGAACCAGCCATCGGGGAGATTCTTCCAGGAGGCTGGAAAACTTTTTTACTGTTTCAAGATGTTTTTTTTCAGGGTTGATGTTTAGACAGAATTGGATCAAAAATAGTTTCTTCATTATTTCAAAAATTTCGGATAAACTCTCGAACCAAAGTCGTACGTACTAAAGACGACACAAAATTTAATTTTTTACAAATCATTTGAAACAGTCATTTTTTCGATTTTTTCCACTGTTTCAGGTAGTTTGTAAAATTTTTGGTCACCAAGTTTCTGAACTGTTTCCAAGTTTAAAGTGTGAAAAAATTCTCAAATTTTTATGGTAAATACGATGAGTTAGTCACGTTTCAACCGACTGAAAAGAATATTTTCTGACATGAAACTGTAGAATTTTACTGTTTAAAAGAAGAGGTTTCAAGGTTCGGATATCACAAA
>GL380673.1:2631-28072 GCA_000143925.2 Caenorhabditis brenneri
GATACAGCTCGTTCAATGAAGCACTCCGGAAATATTCAAAATTACTACCGAAAACGGGCTATTTCTGAGGGAGTAGTTTTGGACGAGCTGTATCTGCCGGGAAAGTGGCGGCACAAAAAAGTTGTCAACTACAAAAATGAAGTTCGAGCTATGTTTGATACACCCAAGAATTGTTAGAGCCGTAGAAAAATTTTCGACCGTGTGGCGCATGCTCAAAGTCAGGCTAAATCAGCTAAAATCAACTGAATACGGGGGGTGTTCGTATACTTTTGCACGGTACTGTATCTTATGTTTTGAAAAAAAACGAAACTTGAGTAAATGGCAGTGGCTGAGCAAAATAGCTTTCATCTAAAACGGTAGGAAGCTTAGGCGGAAATCGGATATCGGCATTCCGTGCAACTCTGACTGGATTTTTAAACCTAGCGGTACAGAAAAACAGACATAAATGCAGTCTTCAAGATCGGTGTAACAGAAACACAGATTGACGAACGGGCATACAGACAAACAGACGGAAAAACCAAAAGTTCAAACATTAAAGCCCATCTTGGGCTTTTTTGTCTTTACCAGCCAATCTCAAGCTGTTTCGGCTCTTTTTAGCTTATCTTTGGCCAATTTAACCGTCGTTTTTTTTCTTCTCAAGCAGACCCACTAGCGGACAAACAGACAAACAGACAGATTGACGAATTGTCTTTATAAGCCTGAGTTCCTCTTGGCATAGATGTAGGGATACTGTAGGAACTGAACCGCCCTTTTTAACCAGAATCTCAAAGTAATCTGCTTAATGACTAACCATCCATTTTTCGATCAAACCACAGAGATTATTTTATTTTTCAAAATCAAAAAATCACGAACCTTTTTTTCTGGTTCCTATACATTTCGGCTTGTTAGTCATAGCATTATCCTTCCCTCTACTCTTTCCCTACTCGGAATACTTTTTGAAAATTCACGTTCTTTGAGGTATAGTTTGACCAAAAAATGACTCACTTGTTCACAAAAGATCGAAAATCTCCCCCTGTGCCTCCTCCGAAATAAACATAGTATAAAAATGCGAAATTTTTAAAAATCGTATTGGATTATATTTTGATCAAGCGGAAAATGAAATTTCTGTTTATTTTTTGTTTTTTGTTAGTCGTTTTCAATTCGGTGTCATCAAAGAAGACATATGGTCATATTACAGTAGGAGCTCTTCGGAGATTCTTTCCCTATAATTCGGTGGATGAGGTGGAGGATGTGAGTTTCTGATTGAAGATGGACTAAGCAAGAAAAGCATTGGAAATAGTTTAAGAACCAGTCGGTGACGCGCAATTTCTGAAAATTTGAACTCCCGCCAAATTTTTTTCGATTTTTGAATTCCCACCAAAATTTGAGATGCCTGAAAATTGATCTAAAATGCTAGAAAATAGGCTTAACGAACCTAACAATAGGCTCGACGAGCCTAGAAATCGGCGCAAGCAGTCTTGAAAATAGTCTAAAACCTAGATCAGAATAGTCTTTCCAAAAAAAATAGGCCTGACAGCTAAGAAAACTGACCCAACCGGCCATAAGAATAGACCCGACTAGCCTAAAAACTAGACTTGAAATTCCTTAAAATAGACCTAAACAGATTCGAAATGAGGCTGGAAGAGCTTGACCATAGGCTCTTAGAAACATACAAAAGGCCGGACCGGGATCAGAACTTTGCCCGATCATCTGTAAAAATTTTGAAAAAACCAGAAAAACCAAAAAGAAAAACCTAAAATTTGAGGTGTCCTACAAGACGGGTCAGCCCGTCTTCTGGCCGTCCCGTGATTTTGCAAGTGTTCTTAGAAATGCGCTAAAACAACCAGAGAACTATCTCTAAACAACCTGAAGATTGGCCTAGACCGTTCTCAAAACAGGCCCGAGAAGCCTGAAAAATAGTCCTGAGCAGTCGCAAGAATAGGCCTGAGAGGCCTTAGAATAAAGAATAAGAAAAAGAAACCTTAGAATAACAGGCCTGAATAACCTTAAAATTAACCCTGAAACGCCATAAAAAGTGCCTGAATAACTTGAACATAAGCCCAATTTGAATGAATAATTAGTTTACAGCTAGCCATCCGCCTATTCCGTCAGAACACCACCAAAAGAGCTAAGCGGATGATGAGTAATTGGATTGATCGACATTGGCCGTTTCCTGAGACTACAGTAATCCCGGATACTGTAGTGACAGAAGAAGTGAAGGAAACTACCTCCACCCCTACTGACTTGATGACCGAAGCCACCCAATACACACAACAGCCGGAGGATGCAGTAACTCTGACCACCAATTCATCCGAGTCAACAGAAGGAACGAGAAGTCTAATAGACAGTTTAAAGAAAAATCATTCGGATCGGTTTGACATTGACAATACAAGCAAAATTGGGACAAGTTGGGAGGACGAATGGTTCAAGAATGATCCAAAAATGGTGAGTAGATGGACATCTGGATATTAGGATATCTGGACATCCGGATGTCTAGACATGTAGGCCTCTTCCATTGGCTACCTCCAATGATTCAGAGGCTAGGAAATCTGGGAATCCAGACAACCCACCGAGCATTTCAAAAACTAAATGTCTAGAAAAAAAATCAGACATCTGGACATCCAGATTCCAGGACGTCCGGAAATTCAGATATCCTGATGTTTGGAATTCCGGATATTCAGACTTTTGTACATTTGGACACTCAGATATCCAGAAATTCCATACATCCGAAGAATCATTATCTCGGCTGTCGGACAGCCGGACACCTGGATATCCAGACATCCAGGCATTTTGACATACAGACATTCCTGGAAGACCTTCCCTTTGGTTTAATCCGTCATGAACTGTTTGCCGCAGTTCTGAAATTGGATTACTGTAGACTACTGTAGCTCTCCGGTTCCAGACCACTCCCTACCCGTATCCTGATAGATGTCGCCACAACAAAGAGTTCATCCGTCAACAAATCCTCCAGTTTTTGGACCACAGAGACACTGTTCAGATCTACATTGAATATCTGATTGGAATGGCTGTGAGGGACAATCTGATTACTGTAGATGAGTCGGAGAAGGTATGGAGTACGGTAGTACCGTAGGAAAAAATTTAATTTTCAATTCTAAAAAATTCAGATTCGCCGAATGTTCTGGAAGAACGATCGCCTCTATGACAACAATTTTCTGGTGGCGGACCCCGCGTTTCGAAGAGAAATTCTGGAGAATAAATGGAAAAAATCATCGTCGCCCAAAATCCAAGAGAAGTTCATGTTCTATACCCAAAGATGGTATAAATTCCCAGTGGTCGGAGAGAGATTGGATTGGAAATTCGATTTCAATCCGAATTGTATGGCTCCCCGCATTCCGAAACTTGTGAAATGCGCACCGGGAGCGGCCACTCGGAAAGCGCAAGCCCTACTTGACGCATCACTGATTTTTGGATTAGAAATTTGATTGATTTTGATTCGAATTGTTGAATAAAAATTTATGGAGCATTTTATACATTTGGGAGTTTATTAGATTTTTACTGGAGCAAAAATCTTCAAAATGTGCTCACTTTCTTCACGAAAAAAATCGCGATAGAAAAACAACCGGCCGGTTGAATTCCCGCCAAAATAATCAAATGTTTTGATATTTCTGGAAGTTTCTAGAAGTTTCTGGAAAGAGGAAGAATGTTCTGGAAGGTTATCCATCCAGAGCTTGCCAGTTGAGTTTTCTGAGTACCGTAACTACCGTAATCCTACAGTAATCTCCACCATTTTTTGTTGGTGTACTATTGGGGTCCCTTAGATAGTACATGCAAAAAATGGAACAATTCTGAGCACTTCGAACCCGTTTTCTAGCTATTGTTGAGTTATCTGGTTACTGTAGCTACCGTAATCCTACAGTAACCCGTGCTCCAATCTTTACAGAATTGAAGCGCTCGGTGACCCATGACTACATGCCAAATATGGTAGAAAACGGTCGAGGGGCACAAAAGTTGTTCAGTGATAAGCGCTGGACACACACACACAGGCACACAGAGCTATTCCTTTAGTATATAGGAGAGATATTTCCGGGTCTCAAGTCAATCTGTGTGTCTGTATGTCCGTTCGTCCGCCTGTATGTCTGTATGTCCATTTGTCCACCTGTGTGTCTGTATGTTCGTTCGTCCGTCTGTGTGTCTGTATATCCGGATGTTCGTCTGTGTGTCTCTATACCCGTTTGTCCGTTTGTATGTCTGTATGTCTGTCCGTTCGTCTGTCTGTGTGTCTGTGTGTCCGTTTGTCCGTCTGTGTGTCTGTATTTCCGTCTGAATATCTGTATGTCCGTTTGTCCGTCTGTGTGTCTGTATTTCCGTCTGAATATCTGTATGTCCGTTTGTCCGCCTGTGTGTCTGTATTTCCCTTTGTCCATCTGCCTGTCTGTCTGTCCGTTTGTCCTTCTGTATGTCTGTGTGTCTATATGTATGTTTGTCCGTTTGTCTGTCTGTTCGTTTGTCTGTATATCCGGATGTCCATTTGTGTGTCTTCCTGTCCTTCTGTCTAACAGCTTGTCTATCCGTAACTGAGTTTGCCCGTCTTCGTGTCCGCTGGTGTGTCTGTTTGTCTGACATATCTGAAAGTGTTGCCGCGTGCAAAACCACGATAAATAACAAAAAAAAAACAAGGAAATGGACCACACCACACCAGAGATTTCTTCCAAATTCAAAAAATTCGCTATGTTAGTCATAGCATTATCCTTCCATCTACTCTTTCCCTACTCAGAATACTTTTTGAAAATTCACGTTCTTTGAATACTTGTGTTGTATAGTTTGACCGACAAAAAATGACTCACTTATTCAAAAAAAAAGATCGCAAATCTCCCCTATGCCTCCTCCGAAATAAACAGAGAGGGTATAAAAAGTAGACACTTTTGGAAGATCACATTGAATTTTATTTCGACCAAACGGAAAATGAAAATTCGGCACTGTTCCAAAATCGGGGACCGTGTATCAAAATCGGGGACCGAAAAATCGGGGACCGAAATATCGTGGCCCGAAAAATCGGGGACCGAAAAATCGTGGCCCGAAAAATCGGGGACCGAAAAATCGTGGCCCGAAAAATCGGGGACCCAAATATCGTGGCCCGAAAAATCGGGGACCGAAAAATCGTGGCCCGAAAAATCGGGGACCCAAATATCGGGGACCGTGTATCAAAATCGGGGACCGAAAAAACGAAATCGGGGACCGAAAAAACGAAATCGGGGACCGAAATATCAAAATCGGGGACCGAAAAAAGAGTAGTGATTTTAACGATTTTTTTGCAAATTTTTGGATTTTTCCCGATTTTATCACATTTTATGTACGTTATTTGAAGTTTTATTATGTATGTATGTATGTATGTAAAACAAGTTGTTACAGTATAAATTATGTGGCTCTGTCTACTTTTGAATGTATCATGACAACATGGAGGTACGCGGTCAAAATGGAGGAGCCATGGAAAAAAATCTAACATCCAAACAATCCTCCAGAAGTAATTCTTCTCGCCCTCCAGCTAGAACTTCATCTAACCAATCAGATCCAATCATCCAGAAGTATTTCTCGGCGCCCCCAGTTAGAACTGAATCTATCCAATCTTCCAGAAGTACCTCTCCCCGTCCTCCAATTCGGAAGCAGTTAATATCCCTTGTACATCTTCTACGTCTCCATGGAAGTCGGCGCGACGATAGCGGCACAGCAGCAAAGAAAACGAAAACCGATACCACTTTCCAAGACCAAGCTGTTTCATCTACATCTAATGGCCGTACGTCCATCTCTTCCCGAGAAGCTTCTTCTCTTCCTGACTCAACTCGTGGAGGCCCGCGAGGTCGTGGAATCGCCCGAGGCCGTGGAAGTGCCCGGAGATGTGATTCCACTCAAAGGACTGGGCAAAATTCTCCTCAGAGGTCTCCACAAAACTCTCGAAGCTCCGGAAGAGGAAACGGGAGAGAAAATGGAAGAGGAAAAGGAAGTGGAAAAGGAAGTGGAGGGTGAAGATTCCAATACTGTTTTAATTTATTCATTGTTTTTTTATTGTAACCACTTTTTTCCTTTCGATATAATAAAACTCCAAATAACTGACATAAAATTTGATAAAATCAGAAAAAAGTTGGCTAGATGAAGTTCTAGCTGGAGGGCGAGGTTACTTCTGGAAGATTGTTTGCATGTTGGATTTTTTTCCATGGCTCCTCCGTTTTGACCGCGCACTTCCATGTTGTTATGATACCTTCAACAGTAGACAGAGCCACATAATTTATACTGTAACCACTTGTTTTACATACATACATACATACATAATGAAACTTCAAATAACGGACATAAAATGTGACAAAATCGGGAAAAATCCAAAAATTTGCAAAAAAAAACGTTGAAATCACTACTCTTTTTTCGGTCCCCGATTTTGATATTTCGGTATTTTTTCGGTTTTTTTTCGGTATTCTTTCGGTCCCCGATTTTTCGGGCCCCGATATTTGGGTCCCCGATTTTTCGGTCCGCGATATTTCGGGCCACGATTTTTCGGTCCCCGATTTTTCGGGCCACGATTTTTCGGTCCCCGATTTTTCGGGCCACGATTTTTGGGTCCCCGATTTTTCGGTCCCCGATATTTCGGTCCCCGATTTTTCGGTACCCGATTTTGATACACGGTCCCCGATTTTGGAACAGTGCCGAAAATTCTGTTTATTTTTTGTTGTTTGCTGGTCGTTTTCAATTCGGTGTCATCAAAGAAGACATATGGACATATTACAGTAGGAGCTCTTCGGAGATTCTTTCCCTATAATTCGGTGGATGAGGTGGAGAATGTGAGTTTCTGGCCTAAAAAGCCTTGAGAATAGGCTTGAAATGCCTGAAATTGAGTCTGAAAGGTCTCAAAAGAAAATCTAAAAACAGGCCTGACTAGACCCGAAAAGACTGAAAAATGGGCCTAAACAGCTAAGAAAACTGAACTAGACAGTCATGAGAATCGACCCAAAGTCCTTGAAAATCTACCTAAATATCCTAAGAACTAGGCCTGAAATGCCTGAAATTGAGCCTACATGGTCTCAAAAATATACCTAGACAGCCCTAAAAACAGGCCTGACTAGCCTAAACAATGGACCAGAAAAGCCTGAATAGCCTAAAGATAAGCCTAAATTATGAATTTCCAGCTAGCCATCCGACTATTCCGCCAGAACACCACCAAACGAGCCAAGCGGATGATGAGTAATTGGATTGATCGACATTGGCCATTTCCAAGAACTACAGTAATCCCGGGTACTGTAGTGACAGAGGAAGTGACTTCCACGCCTATGGAACTGGTGACCCAATACGTCCCGTACACGCAGGACCCCAAGGCTACAGTAACCCAGGACACCAACTCATCTGATTCAAAGGGAGGAATGGGAAATATGATGGACAGTTTCAAGGAAGAACACTCGGATTGGTTTGATAATTCAAGCAAAAATGTGACGAATTGGGAGGACGAGTGGTTCAAAAATGATCCGAAAGTGGTGAGACATCTGGACAGACAGACAGACATTAGGACATCTGGACAAACAGACAGACAGACAGACATTAGGAAATCTGGACAGGCAGACAGACATTAGGACATCCGGACAGACATACAGACATTAGGAAATCTGGATAGACAGACAGACATTAGGACATCCGGACAGACAGACAGACATTACGAAATCTGGATAAACAGGCAGATGGAAGAGATGTTCACTGTCACAAAAATCTGTGTTGTATAGTTTGGTTGCAAATTTATTTTTTGACCTGTGCGAGTTCAATTTTTTTGGTCTGTGTCGTCATAATTGCATAGATCACTTCCATATTTTTAATTGGAGATCAAAAATGGATTACTGTAGGATTACTGCAGACATCCAGAAATCCAGATGAACAGATAGACACTTATTAGTGTTATTAGTCATCAACCGAGGTGGGAATATTTGTCTCTCCACCAATTTTAGAAGTAGATCAAAATCTGATTACTGTATTTCAAGATTACTGTACCTACCCTATTCCAGACCACGCCCTACCCGTATCCTGATAGATGTCGCCACAACAAAGAGTTCATCCGTCAACAAATCCTTCAGTTTTTGGACCACAGAGACACTGTTGAAATCTACATCGAATATCTCGTTGGAATGGTACTGGGGGACATGCTGGTTACTGTAGATGAGTCGAAAAAGGTACGGAGCAGGGTTGTGTGAAAAAATTATCGTAAAAATGGTTTCGAAAAAATTTTTTCCCCAGTTTTATTGCGAAAAAACGAAGAAAATTTTCCGGGATTTTTCGAAATTTTTGGTTTTTTTTCAGGAAAAATGGATAAAAAGGCGGTAAAAACACAAAAATATACAAATAAAAAACCATTTTTTCGATTTTTTTTTCGGTTTTTCGCTGAAATTTTTTTCAGAGAATGACCGGAAAACCGAAAAAAATGTTTTTCGAGCATGTTTCGCACAGCGGAAAAATTGAATTTTCAAATTAAAAAAAATTCAGATTCGCCGAATCTTCTGGAGAAACGATCGCCTCTATAACAACAATTTTCTGGTGGCGGACCCCGCGTTTCGAAGAGAAATTCTGGATAATAAATGGAAAAAAGCATCGTCGTCCAAAATCCAAGAGAAGTTCTATTTTTATACCCAAAGATGGTTCAAATTCCCGGGGGCCGGAGAGAAATTGGATTGGAAATTTGATTTTAATTCGAATTGTTGAATAAAAATGTATGGAGCATTTCAAAAAATTGTTTTTTTTTCAAAAAATAACAACAACAACAAGAAGTGGGCGGAGTTTAGAGTATCTGCAGATTGTGGTCCCCAAAACTGAGGATATCCTTGAATTCCTTCGCCAAATCGCTCAATTCCTTGTTTTCACGTGGCTTGGGAACGGTCTTTTTGGCGCCGCCACCCGCTGGAGTCACTTTGAATGGATACTTGTTCTGAAAAAAGGGGCGGAGTCATGAGATGTGGGCGGGGAAAAATACAAACTGTAACTGAAGACTACAAAGACAACAAACTACAATTAATTCGATTTTTCAAAAAATTCAAATTCCCGCCTGTCCATCTGACCTACCGTATCGACGACACATCCGTTCTGTTCGCATCTTTCAATAATCGTACTCCAATACTGTACTTTTTTGAGCATTTCCACATTTCCCACGAGGATGGTGACTTGTTTCGAACGAGACATCGCAACGTTCAGACGATTCTTGACTTGCATGAATTCCTAAATGAAAAATGGTTACTTTTGTCGAAGGGGATTTTAGAGAGAGGCTACAAACTACAGAGACTACAAACTAGAAAGACTACAGGCAACAAACTACAGAAACTACAAAGACAACAAGCTACCATTTACAAAGACTAAAGACTATAAGCTATAAAGGCTTCAGACTCTAAGCTACAAATACTACAAACCACAAGCTACGAAGACTACAAACTAAACTAATTGATGTTTGTTCTGATGGCCTAAGATACTCCAGTTACAACTTCTAGGCCACTGAACAAAAAAAATGACAAAAAAGCTGGCCTAGAAAACCGAAACTAGTCCCCAAGCGAAAAACTAGGTCGGAAAAATGGCCTAGAAACCTCGAATCGGAGTTTTCCAGGCCATTGAAATGGTTGACTAAGCATAGACTGGCCTAGACTATTATCTCAGCCACCAAAAAAGTCAGTCCACCTCCATTTTGGATTTTTAGGCCGCCAAAACAGTGGCCTAGAACACCAAAACTAGTCCCCCAACAGATTAAAGGAAGCACCTGAATATCATCATTGGTACAACAGAGCACAATAATCTCCCTCTCGGATCCCTGAAACGAGTCAACCGTTCCACACTTCACCCCGATATTTCGAAGTGCGTCAGTCAACAGAGACGTCTGAGCACTATAATACGAGATGACTCCAATGTCAGCTGGGGAGATCACGTATTTCTTGCGAGCAGAATCCGTCAAAAATTCAATAATCTGTTTGACAATTAGGCGTTCGTGTTCATTGGCGAAGGAGGTTCCCATTGATTGAGCCTTTGATTTGTTATCGACAATCATAATGGGAAATTCGGGATTCGGCCAGAAATGCGGACGATTCTTCATGAATTCACTTCGATCATTGGAGGAGACTCCAGAAATCAATTCGTTATTATAGAAGAGTTCTCCGAGGAGTTGAGTCGTCACTGGATGACAACGATAGACACTTTTGAGTGTCACTTGTGGAAACATTCGCTTCTTAACTGCACGTTCCATCGCATTTCCGATACCGTAGTCCTGGAATAGGGGTACTGTAGTTGAGGGTCTTGATAAGAACATCCTAGTGCTTTTTATTGCTGGTTTTAATACTCGAATTCTGATAATTTTCGCATTAAAAATGACCAAATTACCGTGGCATTTCTATTTTCGTACCGAGACCCAGCCGAATCAAAACTCGATAAAGGGTTACAGATTTCACACACTGTTGTCTCACAAAATTCAGTTTCGAAGCCGCAGCATCTCGAAACCGTTGAAAATTAGGCTTGAAATTTTCAAATTTCTTGACCCGATTTTCTGGAAAAATAGAAAAAAAAAGACATTTCTATATTCTCTTTTGAAAAAAAAATTGAGCAAATTTTTCGGTCAAATTTTTTTTCAAAAAAAAAATTCAATTTTAATTTGTTTAAATTTTCCAGAAAATCGATTGACATCGAGCCAAAAACATTGAAAATTCCAAGCTTAATTTTCAACGTCGCGGCTTCGAAATGTCGCGGAGCCTGTAATTTTCGTGGTGAGACCCAAAATTCTCTACATTTGAAAATAGGGCGTCATTCCATTTTAACAATAAAATTACTTTTGTTAATTACCTTCAACTTTCCGGTCAACTCCTCCTCACAATAGGGTGGCAACTGTTGAATATCACCAATCAGACCGAATTTCGAGTCCGGTAACAATGTCAATAGGCTTAAAAGAGTGTATTCAGCTAATTGGGAGGCCTCATCAATTTGAACATTTTTGATGTTATCCTTCGAAATGAACGTGGAATTCAGAAGACCAGCAAGAGAACTGGCAGTGACAATGATGATATCCGGTTGGTAGAGTTGGAAGAATGGCTCGAGGAGTTTGCGTCCATACGGTGGGAATCGGAGTCTGAAAGGAAGTAGGAATGTTTGTCTGTATGGCTGTATGTCCGGATGTCCACTTGTCTGTATATCTGTATGTCTGGATGTCCGGGTATAGGTATCTATTTGTCTGAAAGCCTGCATGTTTGTATGTCTGTTCATCTGTATGTCTGTATGTCCTAGATATCTGTGAGTCTGTATGTCTATATGTCCGGATGTCTGTCTGTTCGTCTACCTGTATGTCCGGATATCTCTATCCCATTTTCTATCCCTACCTCGACGCCTCCACCGCAACACTTCTAGCCAACGGATTCAATCGATGCATGCTCAATCCCAACGTCTTCATCACATAACAAACGATTTGTGTCATTACAGACTCTTTCACTACTGGATACTTAGAATGAGCAATGCTCGAATTTAGGTGTGTCGCCCAATCGATAAAAACGTCGTTCATCAATTTCGGCATGTCCAATTCGGAGCGACAGGCGTCTGGCATCTCTTTCCAGTTACTTTCTGAGACATAGCGGAGGAATTTGACGTTTTTGACACGGGAGACCGTCTGAAAAATTCAGGATTTTTCGGATTAAGACAATCTATAGATTTGCAATTTCCTTTTCCAAACATGTATTGTTACTTGTGTTTTCGAATGTCTGTCTGTACGAATGTATGTCTGAATGTCTGTATGTCTGTATGCCTGTATGTCTGTATGTCTGTATGTCCGGATGTCTGAATGTCTGTATGTCTGTATGTATGTATGTCTGTATGTCTGTATTTCCGGATGTCTGTAGATCTGCATGTGTGTCTCTCTGTAGATATGTATGTCCGGATGTCTGTACGTCCGGATCAGGGTTGTGCGAAAAAAAATCGAATCGGAAAACTTTTTTCGGAAAAGAAGAAATATCACTTTTCGGGATTTTCAATTTTTTTTTCGAAATTTTCGGTTATTTTCCCAGGAAAAATGAATAAAAAGGCGGTAAAAAAAACATAGTATACAAATGAAAACCGTTTTTTATCGAATTTTTTTCGGTTGTTCCCGAAAAAAAAAATTTGGACGAAAAAACAAATTTGTTTTTCGAAAGTTTTTCGCACGACCTTGTTCGGAATGTCTGTCTGTGCGTCTGTATGTCTGTCTCTTCGTATTTTGGTATATTTCATGTTTGTTTTTTTCTGTCTGTGTGACCAAATGTATGTGTATCTGTTATCTAGATGTTTGAGTTTCTGTGTGCATGTCTGTCTGTAGTTCTGTATGTCCAGATGTCTGTAACGCTCGGAACTCAGAATTCTAAGAATTTTCCTAATTTCCAAAACTACAATTCTATATCAACGTCACATTTTCAAAACGTCTACTTGAAAAGTGGCGTCGCGGAGCCAAATATATACCTTCAACGCGATATCGACCAAATTAACACTCGCATAATTGCTCTGCGTTACTAATAACTGTTGAGATTTTCCCGAATTATTTCTCGTCTTCTCCTTCTCATAGAGATACAACGCAGCAGTGACGATCGTCATCGATTTTCCGCATCCGAATGGTGAGTTGGCGATCACAATCGGCACTCCATCCAACACTTTCTGCACGTATTCACATTGGAATTCGTTCAGTTGAATCGAAGGAGTGGCCGGGAACAAGTATTGATTTTTAGAAGGAGAATTATGAATTTCCAGTTTCGGACCACCGTACAACGTTTGAATAATTCGTTTTCCGTTGGATTCTGGAGGTAGCTTTTGGAAGAATCCTTCTTCGATAAGCGGATTATTGAATGGAGCTCTCTGTTGAACTGTGAAAAGTCCCTTGAAATCCAGGTCATCTGGAGCATCTCTAGACAATCGAGCGACGATTTTCAAACGATTTCCGACACAAAGAAGTGTTTCAACCATCGCATTCACTCCTTCTTTACTATTTCTTTTTGAAGTTTTCGATGTAAATCGGATTCTTCCATTCGAATGCCAAAAACCATCAGTTGGGTGTTCTTTCGGATTATCGATTGAGAATCTGACGAGATTTCCGTCGCGTTTCGCATCGTGTATCACAAATTTCCGATGATCATCGTGTGATTCGAAGACGGTCTTCGCCGCGTAATAACCGATGAGCGCACAGAATTCGACGGTTTCTTCAGCGGTGTGGATCGTTTTTGGGTTCTGAAAAAGTAGGTTATTGATAGGCTTTCTAGACATACATTATTATAGCAAACTAGCGCGAAAAGGTGAGTTTTCTGCTGAATTTTGAAGCAATCAGTCAAATATCAGATAAATTTGTCGAAAAAACGTCTCCGCGACATTTCGAAACCCGACATCTCGAAACCGTTGTAAATTAGGCTTTAAATTTTCAATATTTTTGACATGATTTTAATCGATTTTCTGGAAAATTAGAACAGAAAAAATTTGACGGAAAAATGTTTTCGCAAATAATTTTGTCAAAAAAAGTTCGAAATTTTGTTTTGTTCTAACTTTCCAGAAAATCGAGTCAAAAATATGATAATTTTAAGCCAAATTTTCAACGATTGCGAAATGTCGCGGTTTCGAAATGTCGCGGAACCGATAGAATCAGTGATTTTTCGGCTCATAATTAAAACAAATTGCTGAAAAAGGGAATTTCAGTGAGACACTGTCGTATTCAGTTGAAAATGCCCATAATTTGCAAAATCGTGAAAACAATGATAAAGAACATACTCAAATTGAGAAAAAAAGACGCCAAACCTCACTAATTTTGCAAATTTCTTCCCAAAAATTCGTCGAAAATTGATCACTTTCATCGAAGAACAACTAATTTTTATTGCGTTTTCCTGTGTTTTTCACATTTTTAGCTGCAAATAATTGTGTTCTTATTTGCTGGCAATGCTTATTTTCAATGATTTTAATTACAGAATCGGTGAAGAACCTACTAAAATTAATGATTTTTTAAAAGTATTTCCTAACGATTTCAACATTTTCAAGTTTCCCTCCCATTATCCACCTTAAAAGCATCAGTTCCGGCATCAAACATATCCGTATGTTTTCCCGAAACATTATACTGGTAAACTGTTCCATATGGCTGCTTGATCTGTGGAAACGCTGCGGAAATCGAAATCATTCGATTCAAATCGTTCGAATGATGATCCGATGTGTAATTTGTGTCTATTTTCAGTGGAATGAACACGTCTCCCATATAAACAGTGTCCTGATCCAGTGGAATCATTGGATCCAGTTTCACATTGATCGGTTCTCCATGTCCATTGACGACGGCCGTTCCGTTCTCCAGAATAGCGAATTTCACGTTGGATTTGAGAGTTCGAGGAAGGACTGACAGACAATGGACGAGCCAGTGACATTTCTGAAAAAGGAATGATGTTCTAAGAGAGCACGCGACGCAAACCGCGACGCAGTGGTGTTTTTTGTAGAAAACTGTGTAAAAATGGTCTGAAACAGTGCTGTGCGAAAAAATATTCCAAGAAAAAAAAAATTTTTTTTCGACGATTTTGGACCGAAAAAAATCGAAAACAATTTTATTTCCAAAATTTTTGGTCCGAAAAAATTCAAGAAACTTTTTTTTTCGAATTTTTCAAAACGAAAAAAACGAAAAACGATTTTTCGGGGTTTTTCAATTTTTTTCCAAATTTTGTTTTTCAGAAAAAATTGATTAAAGGGCGGTAAAAACATTAAAAAAAATACAACTGAAAACCCGTCTTTTTTTTTGTTTTTCCTGGAAGAATTGTTCGGAAAATGACCGAAAAAACCGAAAAAAAATTGTTTTTTTCGAACATTTTTCGCACAGCCCTGATAATGATATTGGCGAGAACTCGACGCAAACCGCGGCGCAGAGGCGTTTTTTTTTGTTAAAAAAACTGTGTAAAAATGATCTTAAAAGTCACTAAATCAGAATTTTAGCTCCCAAAAACTTCAGCGCAAAGAGTGTCGTAACATGTGATGCCGAAGTCTGCAAACACCGCCACGTCAGACTGCACACACTTACCATTCCCTCATTAAAAACCACACTTGAAGTACTCGGTGGCTGAAATTCTCCACTTTCCTCCAGTCTTCTCAATTCGGTCACCGCCACAATATCTCCCAAAAACAGTCGTCCGACAACACTCTCATCCACAATTCCACGTGTCGTCGTTCGATCGTCGACTTGCACGAATCTCAAGTCGCCACGATGGGATCCATGAGTATTCTGATGGCATGCCATCAGAATATACTTTTTCGGAGACTCCAAAATCACAGTGTAAAACGCGTGAACCCCGGAAGTATGTGAATAAGTTGGCACATTTCCGGTGCCACGTGGCAGAGCGTCCATCGGAGATGCCACTTTATCCATCCATTTCCACGTGGCAGTCATAAAATCGATCGAATCTTTGTGTTGATACGATTTCAGTGCTTTCTCTGTGTCTGTCAGCGTTTCGAGATCTTCCTCGGTGACCGGATAGTTTGGGGTGTAGAAGGCGGTGAAGACGTGCTTTTGTTGCTCGAAAACGCGTTTCGATGAGATGTCGACCTCATTCTGAATGTGATAAATTGGAAAATGATCGGAAAACCCATTGAAATTCACTGTTTCGTCCGAAAAATGCAAAAAAATTCGAAAAAAAAATATTTTCTCGAAATGTGTGCATTTTTACGTCGTGGTGAATGTTCACCGCCACGTCAGATTGCGGAAATTGAGAATTTTTTTTCTTTTTTTCAAGATTTTTTCGGGAATTTCAGAGCTTTTTTTTGTCAAAACAGCAAACAAAGAGCACAAAAATAATTTTTTGAGCTCAAAAAATAACCAAAAATTCTCAACAGAGCACATTTGCATACCTTCTTCTGGCTTTTCTTCGACGTCTCCGCCTCCTTTTTCTTCTTCTCTTTTTTAGTCTCCTCCGCTGGCTTCACCTCATCATCTGCCTCTTTTTCAGCCAATTCGAAATTCTCCAAAGTGAATTTCTGTCGTCTGAAAAAGAAAAAAATCAGGTTCCGCACAAATCTTCCAGAAAAATTTAAAAAATTAACCTTTTGACAGCGTTTTTCGGCATTTTTCGTCTCAGTTTCTTGCGATAATCGATGGAAATCGTCGATATTTGCTAAAATGTTTGAAAATCAGGAAAAAAAATTTGAAAGAAAAGGCAAAAATTCAGTAATTGCTCACGCTAGCTTTCATTGCTCATCGTAAAATTTAAATGGAACTCAGCGGTTACTGTAGGGAATATTGCCTTGAAATCAAATGCAAGTCTGGAAATTTCAATTGAAATAAATGCATAAATTCAAAAATTGGCTGATGGGTCTCGCAACGAAAACATGAAAAATACAAAAAATCTGAAAATTACACCAATATAATGATTAGTTTTGGGTCCCGCGACGAAAACCTAAAAATATAAAATTCTTTTCGTTTTTGCAATGGAAAAGTAAAAAAATTATTCATTTTTCACAAAAATATTTTCAAAGAGCAATACACGAAGAAACAATAATTATCGATTTTCTCTTTTCGAATGACTTCCTGATGTATCCCTGAATTGAATAAGATTGTTGTTAATCTGAATTCAGAAGTCAAAAATATTTTTTCTCAGTTACTGTTACACGGTGAAGTTTTTTGTACGTGTTTTCAAAAGGTTTCATTCGCGGGCTCTGTCTCACTGTATGGTCGCATGCCAACTGCGGCGCGACTCGGCGATACGTAGTCATTTGCATCAATTTGTTGAAAAATTGAAAATAAGGGCCTAAGCTTTTTTTGAATTAAATTGAATAGAACTTTTCCTTCGCATCATGTTGAATACAATATTAACAGAATTCGATCGAAATTTATTACTGAAAGATGCTTTGGAAACATGGTGCGCGCTCCTTCGGCTTAAGCGCGGCTTACTGTCAGATTTTAAAGACGCAATATGAAATTTGTATAAGCCCGTGTGAGATGGAGCGTAGAAACCGAGAAAAATATTGTACGTACAAAAAAATTTACCGTGCTCTTACCCATCAAAAGCATGCAAAAAGCACCAAAACAGGGTGGAAACTAGGAATGCTCTGATCGGATCTGATACCAATTCAGGGGCAAAAATGTATACTGATAGGCTCAGGAATATCGCAATTCCTTGACTGAATGACTGAAAAATCGATAAATTTGATAGGAACAGTTTGAAAAATCAGGTTTCAAATCCGAAGCTATTACAGTAAGAAGTTATAATCGTTGTAAGACCTTTTCCAAATTATAGAGTGTGCCTTTGAACCTTTTATTCAAGTATCCAATAAATTCAAAAATATTTTATAAATCACTAAAATAGAAAATAAGCCAAAAATACAGTGATCAAGCTCTCCAATCCCAATAATCTTCTCGAGTTTTGTCGAATCACTTTCTCATTTTCATTGAAATTCTTCCAATCGAATGTTTCACCGTGATTCGGGAGCACCTTCTTTTTCTTCTTGTTCTTCTTCTTGGTTTTATTCGTTTTCAACGAGTTTTTTGTGCTCTTTGAGTTTTCCAAAGAGTTGGGTCCCGAGGAGATTGAAATTACTGTAGTTGAGATTCTAGTGATGGTGGGTTTAGTGGCTAGGGTCTTGGCGTCGGAAGGAGGGGTAGATGACCGGATTGGTGAGGACCAAGTTAATGTTGAGTATGCTGAAATTTAGAAGTGAACATCCAGAGGTTTAGACAGACAGACATCCGGACATTCTGACTTTCAGATAGACAAAAAAACTGGAAATACAAAAAAAGAAGGTCTGAATGTCTCGGAGTCTGTATGTCGATCGCTGCGACATCCGGATGTATGAACATTTGGATAGACAAACACACAGACTGGACCTACGGACACCTGAACATAGAAACAGACAGAACATCCGAAGCAACAAAAGAAAGGACTGTCCGTCCGATGGTTTTTAAATCCGGATGACCAAATGTCCCCCACTCACCAATAACCAAGAATGCGATAAGCACAAAACTCGTTCTCATTTTCGTTCCTCCCATTTGAGCAAAAAATGACGAACAATGATCAAAAATTTCCTAGACACTGGAAAAAAATTGTTCCACAGACCCTCAGATGTACTGGTCACTTGGGGTAGAGGAATGGATTTCTTTGATTGAGCAAATTCAAACTTTTCTCGCATTTTTTTTTACTATTCACTCTTTTTTTCACTGTTTTTCGAAACACCAGAACCCCGTCACCCTCATTCTTTGCCCTCAACTTTCTCCTTTCCTACCGTCAAAAACCGATTCATATCTCCGCTAGATCATTTGATCAGATATCATAAAACACACAAAGACAAACACTTATGAAGTTCTCGATAGCCATTCGATTACTCATAAAAATTGGATTATTTCGGAAGAGTACAACATTGTGAAGATGATGAAGATGATGAACCTGTTTTTGTAAAACTTTGATTTCAACGGACACCGTTTCTTCACGGTGACCAAATGGTTCAATAATCCAAAGAAGCAGTGATCCTGAACAGGGCTGTGCGAACAATAAAATTCCCAAAAAAGTCGAAAAATTATTTTTTTCTCGAAAACTTTGGATTGAAAAAATCGGAAAAAAAGTTTTTCGGCTTTTTTCGATTTTTTTTCGAAAATTTCAGTTTTTTTTCAAGAAAAATGAATAAAAAGGCGGTAGAAACGTAAAAATATACAACCAAAATACTTTTTTTTTCGAATTTTTTTCCGGTTGTTCCCGAAAGAATTTTCGTCGAAAAATAGGCAAAAAACCGAAAAAAAAATTTTTTTCGAAAATTTTTCGCACAGCCCTGATCCTGAACTTGATCTTCTTATTTCCGATGTGTGAGGAGTTGTTTAAGGGTACTGTAGGTGGAAAATTTGAAAAAATCTGATAATCCATATCTGAAATTATAGTTTTTTTATGTTCGATCTTCCTTTTTTTTTTCAAATTTTTTTACTCTCAAAAATTTCGACTGTTTTTCTTTGCCAGGCTCTGTTCTTTTCAAATCTAAATAAAGAACTTCATTGAATTCGATCATTATCTTGTTCTTTTCTCACGACCGCCCGACCACCTCCAAAAAAAAGACATTCGGTGTCACAATGTCGGCAGCGTGTCACAAAACCAGGTCTTCTCAGTTTTCATCGTTGGTGGTCGTCAATTTCTCACGTTGGAGGTTCTCACCTCCTAGGTGTAACCTATCTACCGTACTTCCCGTATCACTCTCTCCTGCTTTGTATCGTTTCTCTCGTTTCATCGCTTCCCTTAGAAAAAAATAGCCGAGACAAAACCTTCTGTTAGACCCTTCTTTCCTCCTTGTTCCTTCTGACTCCTTGAACTCAATTATTGTTTTCTTGGCTCTTTCCGACCCCTCATTATTCCCCAAGAACTGGGTATCCATGACGATCCCCTCGTTTTCCCTCTCCATACCCTTTCAAGGATCCCCAAGAAAACGAAGAATAAAAGCTTTTGTTATAATCGACACAGATTTAATGAGCTCTCTTAGAATCGGAAGGCTCATTCAACACCCATTAAAAATAGAGAAAAAATGGGGAAGACGGATTTGTAGTTTGTGCTCATCGTACAGTTGGAAACGTCAGGAATGAGTGCATTAAGAAATGAAGGTACTATAAAAAAGTGTATTGAACAGAAAATTGCTTTAGCGGAGTGAAAAATCTGAATTCCAGGCTGATGAAATTTCTGATAAGCCGAAAAACAAAAGTGTTACTGGTACAAGCTTATAGTAACACTGAGCGCCTATCCTTCCATGACTTTTTATGCACGCGCGAATAAGTCATTGAACAGAACACATTTACAAAAAAACCATCACCGAAAAACACACAGACACTTACACACCTCTAGGGGCGTGTAACATTACTCATATATTTTCTCCTTTGAACCAAATATGCATTTATTCATGCCTGTCTTCTCCATCAAATGCGTCAATTTTTTTTGCAGAAGCCTGTTCGTCATCGCCTTCCTGAACCGTTGATAGCGATCTTTACTTCGTACAGACAGCAATGTTGATGAAAAGCGATCTTCGAATGTTTACTTGGACAATCATTGGTGAAGGTGCGTAATTTCTTAAAAAAGAAAAGAGAAATTCTGATCAAATTTGAATCATAATTTCATTGAATCTTGAAGTATTCAAGGATTCTGATATTGGGAAACTTGATGATTCATACGTACCTTGCATGATACATGTGTCATGAAACAAAATCCATATTTCAATGAAACGGAATCAAGAATCCAAGGAAGAATATATTGCTTAATCGATAGTTTTTGTGCGGAAAATCGAATGACCTATTTTTATTTAGATATAAAAACGAACCGTTTTGAACGTCCCGCCCATAAGTTCAATTTTTCTATTCATTTTTTTTCAAACTTTGAAAAATATTTGATAGTAGTGAAACCTATATTAGAACAGTATCAAACCTTATAGATACTTATCTTTATTAGAATAGAAATACAAATTTCAAAATCACAATCGTTCATAGTCACTTTTCGTCAATCGTTACCCTTTTATACCATGTCATGTATATTTAGCACCGCCCATTTAGACATTTTTTACTCGAAACAGGTCTTCTCATAACTCTATATCAAAGATAAACACATCGGATATATATTTATGCTTTCTAAAGGTAAAGAACACACAAATCATCTCATGTAAGGCGAGACCGAGTTTTTATTTCATAAATTGTATAGGTCATCAAGTTTTCCTCACCCTATCTAATCATTTTTCAGGTGAAAAATATCTCAAGTGAACATGTTCCTATGGAGTATTCTTCTTGCATTAACTATTCTGCGATCAGCAGAAACGTGTGTTCCCACAGTAGCTCCGGATGAGTATTATCCTACGGCTAGTTTGCCAGAATATACCACAAGGCCAATGGAAGCTACAACAACTGCTGAAGAGGAAGAGATGACCACTACGGCAGGTGCCGCCAGTACTACGGCTGCAGAAAATAGTATTGGATAACAAATAGTTTAGTTCGAATTATAATTTTTCCAGTGTGTGGCGACTGTGACATCAATGATATTGCCCCAACAACAGTGCCAGACGGATCTTCTTTTGATTTTAGGTATTTAGTTTCCCATTTTCAATAAGTTTGTGATGAAATTCCAGCGAACTGGATCCAGTTGATGGATGTATACAAACGAGAGTAGTTTGTAGTAGAACTGATGATTCTGTTTGCTTGGCAGCTAATCTTTATGTAAGTATCTATCTTTTACAGTTACTGAAGTAAAAAGTGGTTTTTACAGGCTGAAAATCCAACTGGGACACACTCTATTTCTGACGATTCCGGACCCTCCGTTGTTATAGCAGTTTTAAATTGTGCCGAGGATGGTACATATTCTTGGAAGACTGTGTATGTTCTAAAAGAATACATAATTAGATAATAACCTAAATATCTGTTTTACAGAACTGGAATAACCTCGCTCACTTGTTCCTACGAAGAGCCGTGCGTCTAGTGAAAAGGTTCATCTTTAAAAATAATCAAGCAGTCAAATTCTCGAACTAATTCATCTCTTGTGTCATAATCAGTGATTCACTAATAAGTCAGAGAACAATATTCTCTAAACGATTATTTTTACCACTCATTAATTATGTTTGCAATTGGAAACTATAAACAGTTTATTCAATTACATGGTTGTTTGAAACAGTATGAAGTTTGGTTTTAGGAATGTGAGTAGTGGGTGTCTGTTGTTTTAAATCCTTTCTGAATTACTGTTTCAAGATTTACCATTATGCTCGTTGTATAAACTTGTCGCAACTCAAACAGAAGCGCTCAGATTTAAGAGTTTCGGAATTCCAAAGCGAACCGTGTAGCAGTTTTTGCTGAAAATTCGTAGTTTTTTTTTATGAAAACAGCGAGAGACAGGAAGGCTCAAATACTATATAGGTCCTTGCTGGAAAAAAACCCTCGAGTGTGAATTTCCGTACGAAAATATACGTACTTACAGTCCGTTTACTGCTTAGTCTACTCTCCAAAAAGGTAAGAAAGCTTTTGACAAGACAAGTTGTAGACCAGAAAGATTTGTACTTTGAAATGTCAAAAGTTTATCAAATCTCAGATTAAAATAGAAATAAATTATAAAACGTGAAGTTCAGGAAGAGTGTCTTGCTTCGGTGTTAAGGGCATCGTTGACCCACTCTCTCGACACGCATGAGGTTTTCGACTGGGAATCTCGGTGTTCCCAAATTCTTGTAAGGGCTTACTGCTTCGCAGTGCACCTGTAAAACATTTAAAATAGGCCGAACTTTTTGCTTGATTTCTCCTTCATATGAAAATTTGGGAGAATTTACAGAAAGACTGTGAGGAATATTCGCTCTTGAAACCTTCTAACAGAATGTGGATGCTCGTGAGAATGAATCACAAAATGAGAAAAGAGCTAAAACTTTCTCTGTATTCAAGAAAAAACAACTTACAGTGCCGTTTATGTACCAGAACAGAACAAATTTATTGAGACTGTTGGAATAGAACTCTTCGTAGCACGGGTCCATCCAGTTATCGGAGGTGTAATCCGCCGATGCGTCCAAAGGAGGGAATGGAATCAGGTTCTGATAATTTTTCAATTAAGAAAAAGAAACGGGAATGGAAATCGGAAGAATAAACCTAACCTCTCTTTCTCTCACACTTCCCAAACTCTCTCTTCAAATTTTGAAGGATTTTTTGTTAAAAAAACTAGTTTACCTGGCTGACGCTTTTGTAGCCACGCAGAGCCGAATACATGATGGTGATATTCGCAATGGGGACAGTTTCGAATCCCGAGTAAAGTTGTCCGTCGACAATGAACTTAAGAGAGATTCGTTAAAGAGACTACCTAAACAATATTCCCTACCAATTGTCCAACGAGAACGAGAAGAAGAAATTTTGAGAAAGCCAACATCTTCAGAACAAGAAAAATTCCAGAAGTGAAATGCTCGGAATGAAATGAGCTCTTGAGAGAGGGGCTCGGAAACCACGCCCATTTAGGGCGGGATCGGGAGCAAGCATTGGTCGAATTTTTTTTTCTCTGCGTCTAATAGACGAGAGATAGATTATGCCATTCAAGCAAACGGCTCCGTTTGGGAAAGGTCTATCCAAAAGATTTGAAAAAGAAAGAGAAATTTAGGAAGTGGACAAGATATTGTTTGTAAAAGAGAAAACAACTTTGAAAATTGTACTGAAATAGACTACGAATATTAACGGGAACTGTGAACCAATTGTAATAAGTCCGAAAATCGATTCGGATGAGTCTCGAAAAAGTTTTATTTGGGTCCCGCATATTTCATGAGTCCCGGGTATTTCCAAGTGTCCCGGAAAAGAAATAAATATCCGGAAAACGGATAAGAAGCAAAGTTATTCTTGGAGTGCAGAAAATCAGTTCATGCTCCTATAAATGTTTGTGTTTTTCTTCCACTTTTCAGTTTATATTCCTCAATTCAATGTTCTCGTCAACAAAAACTCATCATATTTTAACACACAGAAGCAGCATTCAGCAACCCGTCACTATATCGAGAAATTTCCAAAAAAAAAACAGGTTCTGCAATTACAGTACAGTCGGAATGAGTTTTCCAACAACAGTTTATTGATAAAATTTTTTGTGCAAATCTTTCATCGATAATATCATACGATAACAAGACTGTTCTGTCCAACATATTATTTCATTACAGTTTTATCTGTATTTTGAACTTTCCGGTCCTGAACTCTTGGCTCTTTTTGTTTCGACGATTCGTTTTTCCAAAACATCACGTTTTCTTCGTATTCTATAGCCAAATCTCATTATTGTTCAATGAAACACCAGGGGGATCTCGACTAATACACGTTTCCTAACGAAAATCTGCTCGAGAAAAACAAGAAAAGTGGTGTAGATGTACGGTGTTGTCATTGGAAACGGATACGAAACCAAACTATAGTCTTAGAATACAGTCTAGAAAAGGAATGAAAGGATATGAAGTTAGATTATGAAAAACAAGGTAGGGGAATGTTGGGTCGTTTCCAAAGTCTTAAAAATAATGAAAAAAATTGAAAAATCTGAAGAAACCGTAATGCACGGATGAAAATTTCCTCAAAAGTTTCCCCCGTTTGGGAGGCTCAATCAGAACTTCAAATTCGTGACCCTGTGTGTCTTGGTTTTCAAAGGAATATGAGGATGTAAAAAAAACCTGACAAGGGAATGTCTTCTCAGATGGAAATTTTCAGCCTCTCAGGGTCTAGTGAGGGCTAGAGATTTCAGAATTCATTACAAAAACAACGACTTTCGGACCACCAATTTATAGAAAATTCCAAACCCACGGTAAAAATTCCTTCGTGAAATAGTAGAAGAAAGTTTTTATCGAATTATTTTTTGGACCGCCGAGGCCAGAAAATGACAGTTGAGCAACTGTAATCAAGGTCCACCTTTCGTACACAAATCAAAGTGTGATTACTCATCATTCTTATACAGTTGTTTATCAAGTTGATTTGACTCACTGAAATAATCGAATAATGATTCCTTTAGGATTCTTCATAGAAACTCTAGCTTTTTCAGGAACCCCGATAGGATCTGTTCTACAATGGAGCCAAATTTTTTTTTATACATTTTTAAAATACTTTATTTCATTTTTCAAAGATTTTACTCCGTATCCAACTTTACCGTTGAGCGTTCAACATCTTTTATCTCGGCTACTTTTTTAGTACGAATCCCATTTCATCGATTTTCAGGATTTGTGATTTGTGCCAAAAGGATCCAGCTCGACAAAAAGACCGCCCCAAAATAACCATGGAGATTTGCTGCTAGGCACCAGCCAGCCTATAAAATGGTCGAATCGCTTCATGTCTTCTCATAATCGTTGAAAAATGATTCTCCTCTCCCGAATTTCTCTCCTCTTTCTCGTCTTTTTTGTGGCAGGTTTTGCTTCGATGCAATACATCGTAAGTTTGCAATAAGCCATCTAGAGTTCAGGGCAAACTGTGGTTTTTTAGGCGTCCGAGACCTTCTCATTTCCGGAAGATTGTTCTACCACGGTGACTACATCGGAACCAACATCAACTCCATCTACCAGCACTGGCACTTCAACTACCACTGCATCAACAACGGAATCTACAACGCCAAGTTAGTTTGTTTTAGTTTTGTTCAGGAAATGAATTAAAGAAGAAGCGGTATCTTTCTTTTTTTTTCTCTGACTCTCTCTCTCTCTTATTTCCAAGCGCTCCTGATTATCGTTTCAGATAATTTGAAATGATAGACATTTGTTTAAAGGAGGACTGACTGAACAAGATTGAAAACGGCACAATTATAATGATGAGCATAGACAGTGAATAGGGTGTTCAAAAGATTGAGAGAGTCTTTTGACCGGCCAAACTCGGTCATCAGGTCATCACAGACAACAATGTTTCTTTGTTCTCTATACTCTTTTAACATCTCCACATCGGGTAGCCCTTCAAAAACACGCAAGTTGTGTAAATGAGTCGGAATTGCAGGTGTTTTCACTCCACAAAACCAGAAAATGTTAGTGATTGGGGTGTTGAAAGAGGCTGAAGAGTTTTCGATAATCTTTCTCAAAGAGTTGTTTTTCC
>GL380674.1:0-26120 GCA_000143925.2 Caenorhabditis brenneri
TTAACACTTTTGATCTCCGTTTGAAATATCTAATAATAGCAGAAACTTGATCAAAAACATTCCCATAGAAATGTGTTTGTCCCGCAAAATGTCGAATCAAATTTAATCTGCGGGTGCTAGACTGCTTGGCCAAAGATTGTAAAATGTAACCAACCGACAAAACTCACATTTTCAAACAACCGGAAAAACCAAAAAATAATTCAAGCATAAACAAATTATTACAGCTTTTGTACATCCCATGTTTCTTCGCTATCATTACAAGTCCTCTTCTAAAGACTCCAGCTTACAAAACAATGCTTGTCCTGGCGGTTTACGATATATCATCTATATTCATCCATTCGATATCTACTGGAATCCTGGGATATTTTGGAGTTCCATTCTGTGACTATCCCAGATTAATTGCATGTCTTGGAGGGGTTGCACTGGGATCCTGGATGGGATGTTGTATAGCTAGTATGACATTGGCAGTGATTCGGATTTGTGATTTGAGTATGCAAGTGAACATTAAGAAATGCTTCGATGGGAATAAAATTTACTTATTCCTTTTCGCATTTTTTGTGTATGGTGTTGGAGCGGGGATGCTCACCAAACCAGTTATCTTTACACCAACTTACATGTCCTGGTTTTTTGATCCTATGGTTGGGAAAAATGTATGATACTTTCAGTTTAGTTTTTTCCGAAGTTTTGATGTTTTCAGCCCGAATTCTATGTAAACTTGCCGCATACCTACAACAATATTCTAATGGCGTTTTGTACAATGGCATTTTATGGATTCTTATCTTATCTTGGATTTAAGTCTTCAGAACAAGCTTCTTCAAATAGTTCAACCAGAAAAGTGGTGGTATGTCTATCACTGTTACCAACGATCCAAAACCCCCATCTTCAGATCCTCCTTCAATCTTTCTTCTTCTGCATCTTCCACACAATCGCTTCAGTCTTATACGCTTATATGCAATTCATCGCCGCTCCGCCATATTTAATTCTAGTCAGTCAGATTGCTTGGCAAACTAGCAGTGGTAATTGTTAACCAAATCTAATCAAAACATTTATTTTCTATTTTCAGGTTCCGTGTGCATTGTTTATTTGACATTGAACAAGACAATCAGAAAATCAGTGATGAAAATGGTGTGCACAAAGAGCTATTTGTACGGGAGACGAGTGTCAATTATGTTGTCGATGAATAGTAATAGCACTTGATTTTCTTTTCTGATTTGACATTTCTGATTGTTGTCGAACTTGAAATTCAGAATAAATTTGAAATTCAAAAATTTTTTTATCAGATTGGAAGGCCTTCAAAAATGAATTATATAAATGATGTGATCTAGTTGTAATGTATCATTGAGAACGATTTTTTTGAGATAAACAAGTCAGAAACAAAGTATGTTCTCTATATTCTAGGTTTGAAAAAATATCGAAAAAAAAGTGAATAGAGAAAATCGCATCTTTCTATTAGACGGCTGAAGGATCCCTACCAGAGCTCAATACGGACTGTTGTTTTTTACAGGTCTACAGCTTCATAAAAAACTACCAATCAAGAAGATAAGTGTTATATATAAAAAAACACACCAGTTCATACTTTTTCTCTCTCAAGGTCATATAACCATCTGCTCGACCGCCGGCCATTCTCTTCTATTTACTTTTTGCACCCCCCCCCCCCTCTCATTCCTCGCCTCTTTCCTATTGCGCAACGATACATTCATGGACACCAGACCGTCATCATTTACATACTGGTCCGCAATCTACCTGACGAGCTGTTGCGTCCTCCGGATAGGTTCTAAATAGTGCAAATTGATACTCTAGTTGTGCTGAACTCTTTTTTTCACAGTTTCTTCACAATTTTTACTAGTTTCAGAAATGACGAGATTATCCGTTGAAAATGCTAATTCTGGAATGCTTTCTCGGAATAATCAACACCTCCAATTGATCCCAGAAAAAGATGTTCTTGCAGCAGTTGGATCCTTGTTTCTAGAAGGAAAGAGACGGTATGTTTGATTGATTGCCACACAATTATTTTCCGAAACCATGAGTTATTTTAGACGTCAAAATCGTCTCAAACATCAAAATGGTTCAGCTTCTGTCAAACTGACCGAAACCACACAGAATGAAAAGAAAAAGGACAGAGCCACTGATGTTCAATTGGCTCTACTCAATTTGATTCAAATTTTAGCTCGTGCCAGCTTAAAAAATCTGGAGGATGATGATATAATGTTCGCATTCCGTGCATTTTATCCAGAATACAAAATTACTGATGAACAGCTGTTGGAAGAGTAAGTTTTCATTTTATGCATCTCAAATAATCAGTGGTTCCTTCCCAGAATCCAATCTGCCAAGCTACTCATTGAATCTGACGACACTATTGATATCTTCACAAAAGTCCACACAATGTTTATCTTCGGAGTTCCTGTCACAGAAAACTTCTTGGAATTGTAAGTTTTCTTCGAAATTCCTAAAAATTTCTTAATGCAGAGGTTTTTTAAGAGCTCGTGGATATCATGTCAATGTCAACGAACTCAAAAGGATCACCGATTATTCTGCAAACGTTTCTGTGAACTATTCGGTAGAAGGATCATGTCTCACAGAGAGCGAGAAAGACGCTTTCAGCCGAACTGAAAAATTTCGGGCTCAGCTCCATGTAAGACCAAAAAATTGTGGCGAATTTCGAATAAATCTTTCAGATGACCATTGATACGCTATCTTCTATCCAAAAACGAATATTGAATATGTTGATAAATATTTGGAACTATAGTATCCAAATATGGGATGATAAGAAACTTTACGAAGAATTCAATGAAACTTCGTCAATTGTTTATCAAGATTTCATCAAAGAGTGAGTGTTCATTACGATTGAACTCTAATCATCAGTAACTTTAGGTTAAAAAGCTTTAAAGCCAAAATTGCAAAGATTGGGGATTTGAATTTCGTCACAAAACTAAAGATTCATTTCATGACGCAATTACCAATAAAAGCGGAAGTAGGAGGAAAGTAGGTGTTTTCAAATTTTCACTTCACGATTTTTTAAATCTTGATTTTCAGTGTCGAAAAAGATTTTGAGCTGAAACTCTCACAAGAAAGAACGATTTCTGCAATGAAACTATATGCAAAATTAACAATGAGCACGACTAAAGGATCTTTATTTGAAAAGTGAGTCGGGAATTTTTTCAGGAATAGAAATTTCAATCATAATAGTTTTTCAGCCTACAACCGAATAGATCTGATCGAGTAACTGCTTCTCGAAAGATAGATGTTCTCCCTACTTCATCGAAATGTTCAGAAGACAAACTTGTCAACATTGAATCTTCAAGACATGCTCCATCAACAAATCAACCACTAGTTAAAATAAGAGGACAAAAAGCGATCGGGAAAGAGAAGAATTTTTCAGAAGTCCAAGAAAATGATGTGATGGTTGTACAAAGCGTTGATGCCGACCAGGCTCCAAGCGGTTTAAATGCTCGCCAGACTACTCCTAACAGTTCCACACAAGGAGCGTCACCAACCACAATTGGTCCCCAATACAAAGTTGGAGCGATCATTAAAGAAATTCAGAGTGTTATGAACAATTTGGATGCACCACAACTCGGAGAACTGTACAAATTTTGCCAGGAAGTTCTCAAACGACCGGAGATTTCAAGCAAGGTATTCGAACCACAAAAAATTTAATAAATAAATAAATGATTTTCAGCAAGTCTTCTTGAACCAATTCTTATTGGGTATGAGACTCTGTCTCCGGATGCTACGAAAAAAGTCCTTCGCTGAATCTGAGCCAGGAGTACTTGTTGATAGTGGAAATGTTTTAAAGAGTTTGATTGCAATCGGAAGAGAAGTGTCCTCGACAGAAGATCAGCATCCGGAAAGCTTGGCAAGCTTGATGCATCAGATGAAAAACATCAAGTGTATTTGCGACAGGAATAGCTTGGTAATTTGTAAGAATCCGTGTGAATTTAGAACTTGTTATTATTCCAGAAAATTCCGATCGAAATTCTGAAAACATCGTTCTGGATGTTTATTAGAATAGTGGTCAGCGACACACTCACCAATTCTGCAGCTCTCCAACATATTCGCGTCTTTGTGGCAATTGGCGATAGGTAGTTTTACCAAACTTTTTTCGGATTGATTTTCAGATTTGACTTTGTTCAGATCGCCGTACAGAGATACAAGCAGTTCTGAGGCAGTGGATATTCTAAAAATGCTAACAATCATCACGAACGGAGTTCATCTCATGCCGACACTAGATATAACGGAGTTGTTCAATATGCTCCTAGCAAATATAGCGGAAGCTAAGGATAAGGTAGAAATTATTAATCTAATATCGAAAGACCTCGAAAAAGTTTACATTTAGAAGACGAATTGTCTGGATGTCGTGGAAGCAGTAGAAGAATGCGTGTGCCTCGTTTTGCACAGCTCCTCGGAACAAATCAGAGCAGAAGGATGTGTGGAAACAAATAAAGTCCTCAATGTGCTTCTAGAGTTCTCAAAGCTGCTCACTTCCGATGATGTCGTGGTCCAGGAGAGAATTTCGAAGCTCTTCAACGTTTTACTGGTGGCGTTAAAAGAATGTGAAGAATTTGTGAGTCATTGAACAAAGTTATGGTTTGATATACAGTTTTTATTTTCAGAAAATCCGGCAAACAACTGTGATTCAAATATTGAAAATGTTGGTGTGGAATGCTACGGACGCCAATGATGACCTTGCTCGGGGTGAAGTCTAGAATCAGTTTAGAATGTTGTCATTTCATTTTTAATATATTACCTACACATTATTTATGTCCTTCTCACAAATTATTTTTTCATTCATTTGAGCCTATTAAAGGAGGGCGGAACTCAAAAAAATAATTTCTCTGAAAATTTGACAGAAGATAGCTCTGGTGGGTTTGAACCCAGGGTCCGTTCGGCAGAACACCAAAAGCGTTACCGGCTGCGCTATGGGGCCCGGAAAGCGCGCCGACTCTGTTTGCCTATAAGCGCCGGGGCCTTTTTTAGTCTCAATACGAGTCTCAATACAACGAGAGTTCCCACCTCCTTTAATTTGGTTTTTTAATGTTCGTATTGTTGACTTTCTTCGTTTCTTGTTCCTACTTCTGGTTTTTTTTGGAAGCGAAATGAATTGTATGTCATAATAATGCCTAACAAGTCAGTAGATTAACAATAATCGCACTAAAGGTCTAATTCTCCCACAGGCATAAAGAGACTCACATCACTTGGCTACATGAGATGAGTCTTGGTAAAGGTCAGATAGTGGGCCTCTGCCCTCACATTAGTGTCTCTCGCTCACTTCTTTTTGAATATAGTTCGGAAGGAAATGAGAGACCCAGAGAAAACGAGAAGACCGTTCGAATGATGCAGTGTTGATCGAAGAGAAGAATAGATGACAGAACACACCGAACGTTTTTTTTTTCGTCTTTTTGTTTTTTCTTTATGTTTGTGTGTATTTTGCTATGGTTTATGTTGCATTTTCCATTTACCAGATGCGGTTTTTGATTTCTTTTTTTTACGAGACTGAATTATATCAACATGTCTTACGGCATGTCCATTTGCACCACTCATAGACGTACAAATTTTTGTTTTCTTGCAATTTTCGTTGGTTTTTTCTGTATTTTTTCTTTTTTTCGCCTTTTTCACTTTCTATTTATATTTTCCTATGCCTCTATTCCAAATTTTGTTGAAAATGATTTTCAATGATTTTGAACTGAAAAATTAAATTTAGATTTTGTAGAAATTAACAATTTGAACTTTTACCTTTTGTTGTGAGGACAATTCTGAGATATCTGGGATTTTTCGAGAATTTGATCTACGAATGAGTTTTTTTGTTTTTCAAAATTGCTTTAAAATCATGAAAACTTGATCTACTGATGTGCGGTGAATTTGGGTTCCTCGGTTTTTTTTTTCTGAGAGAAAATTTCGAGAATTCAGAGCTTTTTTCTTTTTTTTCTGTTTGTCGACCCACTTTTTCAAGTTTCAAAACTTTTTCTGTTTCTACCTTTCGAAACTAATTCTGTTTATTTCAAATAGGACTATTCCTTCCATTTCGAACTGTTCCATTCTCCAATACTCGTATTTAACTCTTCAAATAACCTATTATTCTTCATTAATTTTCAGATTAACCACAACTATGTCGGTACTAGATAATGTATTGTCATTTCTGACTCATAAAGTCAAATATGAGCATGATCCATTGTCTCCAAGGACTAATGAAGAATTGGCTGTGGAGTTGAAAAAGCGAAGAGAAACAGACGCAGATGAAATTTTTTTGGCAAAGAAGTAAGTGTTTTTTCTTTGGATATGATTCTTCGAATGATGAAAATTATGAGAAAAAAATTTGGAGCAAAACACTTTGGTCTGAATAATTTGAAAAATTGATGAGAACAACCAAACGAAAGGTTGACAAAACGCTCCAAGTTTTTGCCTGCGTCTCCAATAAGCCTCACAGTCTCTTTTCATCGGTCAGGCCGCAAAAACACCGATCCGTAGAAATAAAACCAACCAGAATAGATGAAAAAAACCCTTAAAATAGTAAAACCCCTTTTGATTACACCGAAACTCAAAACCATTTTTTTCACAGAATCGATGACGTGAAACATCAGATACAGGAAAACCCAGACATCGATGTTCCAACTGCCGTCAAAATCTTGTACATGACACAAACTCCAATTCATAGCAGCTTTGTCCCTAGGTTTTTTTTCTTCTCTTCTTTTGTTTCATAGTCTATTTTGCAGAGTATCACCTTATGGAAAAATGACCTTGGAGAATGGCACAATTCAGCTATACACACCAAATCCTCCTCGTGCTGGACCGGTCTTGGAAAGAGAGAAAGTGTCAGAAGATAGATTAGAAGAGATGTGAGATCTTACTAAAATTCAGCCAAGTTGTGAAATTTATTATTATTCAGAAAGAAGACGCCAGATTTGAATCCAATTCCATGGAACAAAACGGAGGTGCAAGACTTCATCCACAGTCTCTGTTATTGTCAAGAGTCTCTGACAGACATGTGCAATCAATGGTTAGCGGAGAATCATGGACAGAGGACACCAGAGCAGTATCGGGACAAGTAAGAAGATTTTATTCACCTCAAAGCATATTGGTTTCATTCCAGAGCAATTCAATATCTGACTTATGATATCAACCAAATCGAGGGAATCAGTCTCAATATGAAGGCGTTAATTCTGTTCAGACTGGGAGTTCCGGTTCACAAAAAGGTTCTTAATTGGTGAGAAAAACATGGTTTTTTTTGTTTTTTTCAATGAAACTTTTACTCAGTTTTTATGAGAGAGCAACATTTCAATTGAACGAGGACCGAGCGCTGACGTATTATAAGGCTGGAAGAAAAATCCCAACTGAATTTGGAAAGTTGGATCGTTCGGTTTGTTGAACTAACTTTTTTTCTAAAAGTCTTTTCTAACGTTTTCAGTCTCCTGATCGAATAATTTATCAGAAAGCTCTATTCAGAGACTTCTACAGAAGGCGAAGAAGTGATGAAAGCATCGAACAACTAGCCAATAGGTTCATTTATATGCTGGAATACACTGGAGGGAAAGACTATGTGATTGACAAGTGAGTCAACATTAAAGGTATAGGTAATTCATTTTATTTTTAGGTTTGAATCCGTGTATAGAGGTTTGACGACGAACGACAAGTGTAATGAAGCTGATAAGAAATCGTCTCCTGGGACTTCTTCCGGCTCTACAAGTCAGCCTCGATCAGAAAGTGGAGATTTGTGAGTTTGGAAATTTCCTACTGCTTTTAAAGCAATTTTTCTTTGTTTCAGGATGCAACCTACGCAAATCCCATCAACTTCCCAAGATAATGTGGCACCGTCAGTAGTGAAAACTCCATCTGGAAAGGATAGTCAAGGAACTGAAGAATCGTAAGCTTTGTCACGAGGTTGTGTGTTATCATTTCGACAAAAACTTTTTTCTCAGAAGCGATTCGAAACCGAATGACTTAAACTGTTCGAGACCCGAAAAGCCAATTTCTCCAATCCAAGCTTCTACGGATTTCATTCAAAACCAGCCACCAAGACCGGAGACAAATATTATAGAGTTTGAGGTCCAAGGGATCATCAAGGAGATTATGAGAGCCATAGAAGTTTTTGGCACACCGGAACTCAAACAAGTATATGAGCTTTGCAACAAAATTCTAGAACGAAAGGATACTCCAAAAAAGGTTTCACAATGATCTGGATCGATGAAATAACAAAAAGTCTTTTTTTTTTAGAAAATCACGGCAAATCATCTCAAACTCGGTCTAAGATTTTTTCTTCGAATGGTACGAAAGTATTCCTTAGCGGAACAAATTTCAGCTTCGTTAATCGATAGTGTAGCAGTTGTGAAAGAGTTGATTGTGATTGGAAAAAGTGTTGAGTGTGAAGAATTTGCGAATCAGTTACTTCAGATGACGGAAATTCAGAATATCTGTGAGCGGGAAAAGTTGGTATGTTCTGAATATCGTTATAGTTTTCAAATATTTTGTTTTTTTTTTTCAGAAAATGCTCACCGCGGTATTAAGAGCAACTCTTTCGATCTTCGCGAAAATGGTCTGGACAGACACAGTCACAAACTCTGACGCTCTCAAACAACACCGAAAAAAGGTGGCTTCAGGGGACAGGTAATTTTTAAAAAAAGTGATATTTTGAATTTTCATTTTTGGTTCAGAACTTCAATTGATCCCAACAACTCGGAAACAGTGGGAACTCACGAAATACTGAGCGCCATCGAGAACGGAATTGATGCACTGTCTATCGATCCTCGAATGAATATGTCAGAGAGTATTGGATCACGTTTGAGGGAAACTGTGAATATGGTAACAATGATTGCTCTAATATTGTGAAAAACGTGGATTTTTACAGAAGACGAACTGTTTGGATGTCGTAGAATCTGTGGAAGAATGCCTCTGCCTTATTCTAAACGGCTCCACAGATCTTCCCAACGTGTTACAAACCTGTGGAAACAAACAAGATATTGAGTATTCTTCTGAATATTTTGAAGCGATTAACTCCAAACAATGATGAACTCAAAAGCAAAGTCACAAAGCTTATCGAACTTTCTGATGAAGCGGTGAAGATTTGTAAAGAAATGGTAAACTTTATATTCATTTTTGATTCAGTAAATATGCTTGTTTTTCAGAAAACCCCGTTAAAAATCACAGTCAACATCCTGGAAGTGTTGATTTTCAATTCGACAAATGCCGAAGAAAACATTCATCGAAATAACACTACCAACTCTTAATTTTGTTCGCATTTCCTATATTTTCTATCCATTTCATAGTCAAAACTATATTATTGTTTTGTTTTTTCCGTTTCGTTCTCGTTTTTGTGTCCTTTTCCCAGTTATTGAACTCGTCGAATGTTTTATATTTTGAGACTTGTATTTGAACGTCTCCGGTTTCCTTATTTTCTGTTTCCGAATCGATCTTTTTTGTGATTTTTAGCTTTAAGATGTAATTATTCGATTCCAAAATGAACTATCCGGTTTCTTGTGAAAACTGATTGAAATAGTCAACAAAAACTGATACACTGATTTGCAATGTTCTAAACGCATTCATTAAGCGGGAAATTGATGTGTTTTGAGTTTTCCGATCACGTTCTGTTGAGTTTTATAAGCAGAACACCATAATTTCTTGCTTTTATTTCCAAATTCACGCTTTTATCTGAATAGAGAATGCCGGGAACGGAACGCGCCAATATCTACTGAAATTTCGCAATAATTGATGTTCATGGAAAATAAGTTCTCAGCAGAAAGTTACAGTGTGTTTAGATAGAAAATAGATATTTGAGGAAAATATCATTAGATGTCTTGTGGAGGAATTTGCATACCCGGTCTTTTGTGGTGTTGAGTGATAGATTTCTGAGAATCTTCACGAATTCTGCAAGCTGCACTGTTTCAACAAAAAAACAATCAAGGAGATAATAAGATTGAACGTCTTTTTCGATTTGAGATGAGGTCAGTGTGAGCCCACCGGCAACCCGTATACAGTGCACATCTACCTATGCGTTGATGTCTGATTATCATGATGTGATTAACCGACACATCGACACATCTCCTGCAAGATCTTTTCCTATCCCACTGAGCCGCTCCTTGTACTATTATTCTTACTCCAGCATCCAATATTTTCAAGTTCAAACGTTTGATATTCATCACTTCTCAAATTTCACTCTTTTTAACTTTCACTATAACCGTTGGCTTTTCTCTTAAAGGAGGTGGGAACTCTCGTTGTATTGAGACTCGTATTGAGACTAAAAAAGGGCCGGGCGCTTATAGGCAAGCTCAGTCGGCGCACTTTTCCGGCCGCATAGCGCAGTCGGTAGCGATATTGGTGATCTGTCAGACCGACCTCGGGTTCGCACCCACCAGAGGTATTTATATTTGTAATTTCAGAGAAAATATTTTTTTGAGTTCCCCCCTCCTTTAAGAAAACTTTCTTTGAAATTGTCAAATTTTTGCGATTCTTTCTATATTTTCCATACCTTTTCAAACTCTTGATTCAAAATAAACTGAATCGAAAATTATCCTTGTGGTCACTGTCAGCAATGTTCATCATCAAGTTTTTCACACCCATCACAGTCTTTATGGATCCTTAAGCCTTTGCGTTACAACGCTTGTCCTTAACGGACCTATTCACAAACATCCTGTTTCTTCTGCACACTATTACCCATACGTATTGACCAAATCTGTGGACCACACCACCTCCATCTGCAGTTTGGTTGATGTGGGTGATGTGCACATCTACTCATACGTCTCTCATCTCGGTAATCCGGCTATTAGACTGCACATCGACTGGTCCTTGCCGTCCTTCTTCACCCACCCGCAGTGTCCAATGTATCGCCATTAATGAGAGGGAAATCGGGCAGGACCTCCTTTCTTTTACCACAACAAATCAACCAAGCCATTCATTAAAATCTTTGTTATGTTTCTATTTTCATTAGTTATCAATTAATTTTGCTCGTTTCGTTCTATTGCTTCCTACAAAACTTATGCTCTCTCCTTCTGACAAAATGTCGCACTTTCACCGCCGAGTATGTCGTCTCCAAATTTATCGCCGAAGGGGAGAGATAAGAAGAAGTAGAAGAGACGGAGACAATCGACAGAGAGATAGTGTAATAACGTGTGGTTCATGCGAAGAGAAAGAGAAAAAGAAGTAGTGGACAACACACGACGAAAATGTTCCGTTATTCTTATTCTTCTTTCTTTTTTATTCTTTTTTAAAAGATAGTTTCGAGTTCTCTTTTGCACGATTTTCTTTTTTTTTCTCAAAAAAGAGACAATATTTCGAGATGATTTTTGATTTGCACCTTGAATTTGAGCTTTTTATCGATGCTCCGTCAATTTTCAAGAATTCAAACTCATCTTCTTTTTCTCAAACCTCTGCATCCACCACTATTGTCTGAAACTACATTTATTCAAATGTAGCGATTCCGTGCCATGAAGAAAACCGAAATCGCGCCAGCCTTTTAGTTCACTTGCGTCGCTGTTGATGCGTTTTTTGTGTTAATTTTGCCGCACAAGGTGAATCGAATTCGGAACTAAAGTTTGATAGATTTTCTCGGGGATTGACTGAAAAGGAGGTTGTTCTTCTAGGAAAGTGCTCTTCGCTCCGTTCGATGCTTGCAAACAACTCCAGGCGGATTTCCTCTACGAATCCTACTGCTTTTCCCATGTTACCAATGATTTTTCAGTGTGAAGTATAATAAATAACATTTTATAAATACGGTTTTGTAAAAATTGTTAAACTGGGCTGTGTAATAAATAAGATTTCGTTGAAATTTCAAGAAAACTATACACTTTGAATTGATGATTGAACACCACTATAAAAAAAAGTAATAATTTATCTTGAAAAATCATCTCGAAAACTTCTACAAGAGGCTATGAACAAAATGGTCAAGCCACTTCATCGTTCATCACAATACTTTCTTTTTCTTATAACATAATCTCATCGGTATTTTGCGTATTTCCATGTACCATTGTTGTTAAACTTCCGAATTATCTCTTCGATTACCACTTCTTCATTTAGATTTGTTAATTTCTTAATCGTTTTGTCTTTCAGTATCAATCATGTCACGCTGGTCGAAACAAGATTCGATGATCATGATGAAATTTCTCATCGATGAAGCCAAAACTATCGACAAGAAATTCATTCCATACGGTTTTATAACCATCGTTAGTATTGAATTTCCTAGTGATCTAATTCCTGGCCGAGAGCCTTCTGAATTGAAAGAAAAGTGAGTTATACCATTCCAAAAGTTCAATTAATTTCTGAATCTGTTACAGAGCCCGTTACTTGCTCAATGAGGAGATTCAAAACTTCCATACGTTTCCTCTCAAGGACCGCATTTGGTGCCTGCACGTCTTCAAAGTCTATTTAAATTATAAGATGCAAGAAGAGTAAGATTTTTTTTTGGTTTTTCAAAAGTTATTTTATTTTTTACAGAGTAACTTCTTCCAACTCACTTCATAACGTTCGAATTAGTGGAGGTAGTCTCTCGTTGGAATTGGAGGATGGCACACCTCTAATGTTCTACACAAGACCTGTAGTGAGTGATGAATTATCAAAAACAAATTCTGATTATTTGATTTTTCAGAAAGACACGTCACCAGATGAAAACATGGAGACGATATGGCCAAATGAAGAAGAAGAAGATGAAGTTCCTAGGAAGTGAGTTTTGTCTTGTAATTATAAAAAATCTTCGGTTAATAAAAGCTGACTTTGACTATGCGCTACGTAGTGAAAACATTCTCTTTTCATCTGCTAAAAAGTTTCTGCACAAAAAAGTTATAAATTCCGAAAATGAAATTCAAACAAACGTAGAACATGCTAAAAATCGGCTACTATCAACTGAAAACTGAAGGAAGCGCGATAGTTTAGATGAATTTTGCAGTAAAAAAAAAGAATTCTATTTTCAGCGACGATGTGGGCAGCAACAATCACCGCTCTGACGAAATTCCCGTTCAAGACGTGGTGAATCCAGAGGACTCTACATCAAGGTCTGAATCGCCGCGAGAGGAAGATCGAGACGACATAATGGAGCATGTAGAACACGAAGCCCCTGACCTTCCAGCTCCTGAACTCGAAGATGATGATGAACATGCTCCGTCAATCTCACCAAATGCTCAATTCATCAATGAAGCTGAAGACCAAACGGAACCAGAGGCCACGACGAGCACCGAAAGAGAAGTAACGGACTCCGATGGACTGGAAGACGTGGCAGCGCCACAAAGTGAAAGGAATGAGATGGATAAAAGAATTGCTGGAGTTACAAGGGACTACCGCAACCTCGATCAAATCCCCGATCAAGATGTTGTGGATCTGGAAGGCTCTCCATCAAGGTCTGGATCGCCGAAAGAGGTAGATCGAGATGAAACAGTGAAGCATAATGCGGAACCTCGAGACCTTCCAGCTCCTAATTTTGCTGTCGATGATGAACATGATTCGTCAAATCCACCGAATCCACCAATCATCTATGAAGCTGCAGAGCAATTGGAGGCAGAGACAACCAGCAGAACGGAGAGAGCTGATGTAAAAAACCGAGCACCCGAAAGAGTAAGTTTTGATATTTAGATGAGCGTTGTCGAAGAAATGTATATTTCAACTCATTTTTAGTTTCAAAAATTGAATGCTGTTGAGCGTCTGGCAAAGTTCGCGGAGAAACATGGTGGAAGTGGGGAGCAATTAGCCGACAAGTGGATAGAGCTGGAGAACTTGCAGGCCGACGATAGACATCTTCTGATTGAAAGGTTTGTTTTGAGTTGGATTAGCTTGGCAGAAAATAAGCATTTGCAGGTTTCGAAAAATCTACCAGAACAGTTTTTTTAATGATGTAGACCGGTCAATCAGAATGAGAGGAGGGCAACCAACCTCGCTGCATTTTCCTCCAAACACCTTGTGAGTTTTTTCATTTTTATACTGTCTTCCTTTGACAAATGTGCTTCATCGACTTTGTTAAACCAATCATACTGTCAAGTATTTGAATTTTGTTAGGCAGAAATTTCCGCAGATCTTCAAAATTTTTACGAAACTGTAGTCCATTTGAACTTTGACTATTCTGACAGTGGATATGGCTATTATATAGGCACACCCGAGTGTCTAACTTTTTTTCATTTTTTTTCTCGCTAGAAAATAGTAGTACAGTAATAATTCATTAAATAACATTACATATCGACAAAAAAAGTATATTTAGCTTCAAACTTCCCTTGAGTAAACTCTTGAAAAGAATTTACACGAGCATTTTCAAGTTTTCCGTCTAATCTGAAACTTTCTATTGTGCTTTTTTTTAGTTAAAACTCGATATTTTCCTAAAGATCGTTGTTTTCCATTTCATCCAAAAATTTTATTGTATGTTTTCAGAGCTCCAAGCACTTCTGCGCAAAATGTCATGAACAACCGTCCAGGTGGTTGGATCAGCTCAGTTTCGAATTCAAGAAAAATGACACATAACCACAAGAGGTATGAATATAGTCTTGTGAAGTAATCGTAACCTAATGAAGAGGTTCAGAGTCTCCGAGGATTTTACAAGAACTGCTGACCTCATCATTTCGGAATATAGAAAACAGTCAGAAGTTTTCAACTTGAAAGAATTTGTCATGGCCAACTGCACTAAACAATGTTTTAATAAAACTTATCTTGAGTGAGTTCGAACATTGAATAATATAAACATTTTCTGATTCCAGAATGCACAGATACTTTCCTGCAGATTTTTTTGATAAAATGAATGACGAGGAATTCGTTTTGAGGAACAAAGATGCCCCAATGAATAATTCCCTCTACCGGCTGCGCCGGTCGTCAATTTTTCAACTGGATGAGAGGAATCGTCTAACGTTTTATTCCAGCATCGGTCGGACATTCGGTGCAATGAATATGGTATGTGATTTTTTTATTCAAACGTTACTTTTCATGCACAATTTTTAGGAGAAGCCAGTTCAGATGGAAGTGTCAGAATACATTATCATAGTGTTTCTGAAGGAACTGACACGCATCAGTGAGAAGCAGCGGCCGACTGACGAAATATTCAAAGATTTTCAAAATTGGAGGAAAAGACCGGCTTCTCAAAAAGACATCGTACATTTTTTAAATTGGTGAGTTTTTGGCACTGGTCTAAAATCGAGGACCGAAAGAAAAAAATCGAGGACCGAAAAAAAATCGAGGACCCAAAATAAAAATCGAGGACCCAAAATAAAAATCGAGGACACAGAAAAATAATGGAGGACCCAAGAAAATAATCGAGGACCGAAATTGAAATAATAGAGGACCGAAAAAAAATCAGAGACCGAACAAAAATCGAGGACCCAAAATAAAAAAAGAAGGATCGAAACGAAAAAAATCGAGGACCATAAACTGGACTATTTTTTAACCGAGCGGTCATAAAAAATTTTTTCCCACCAGGAACTATAAGCAGACTTTTCTTGTCCAAAGATCATCAAACTTTTGCAAAGATAGTATCTAGAATATACGTTTTTGCTCAGTTTTTTTTTCTGAAAGTGAACTACTCTTCGTGTAGAGCTTCCTTCATGAAGAATATTTGTATTGTTATTCTGCCATTTTGGTTAAGTGAAGAGAAACTGAATCTAGTTTTTTCAAGTTCCAACGAACAGTATTTTCGAAGTTCAAATTACAATGCTGCTGTGTTGGAACAAGTAAAAATCGGTTTCATTCGACTTGAATGTACACAAACTATTTTCAAATTGGAAGGACCATGAATAGGTTCGAAAATTGGATAGGCCCATAAGAGTAAAAGAATTTAATGAACCCTAGACAGAGTTAGAAAATAAGATGGGTTTCTAAAACTTGAGTCTATCCAAAAGTTTTGTCGAATGCAATGACAAATTCACAAAGATTCTAGTGCCCATCAAAAATATTTTAACAGTATAAAGTATTTCATTTTACACATCAGAGTAAACAGTACTTGGAAAAATAACAAGCACCGAAACATGTCATTAAAGTTATTTAGAGTTTGTGGGCTCATCCAATTTGTAGGTACTCTCACAGATTTCATTGATATTTCCTACTTCTCTCATGGGCCCATCAAACCATCAGTTTGAGCCTACTCAAGTCAAGAAGAACCAGAATATGTTAAGAAAGAATGGAGAACTGGAACTGAATGGTGAAAAATCAGACACTTTTGAAGTAGACACAGTTAATAATCCATTTCATTTTTGGTCCTCGATTTAATTGTTTGGGTCCACGATTTTTTTCTTCCGGTCCTCGATTTTTTCAAAACCTCTCTTCGGTCCTCGATTTTTGTTGGGTCCTCGATTATTTATTTCGGTCCTCGATCATTTTTATGGGTCCTCGATTTTTATTTTGGGTCCTCGATTATTTTTTTTGGGTCCTCGATTTTTATTTTGGGTCCTCGATTTTTTTTCGGTCCTCGATTTTTTTCGTTCGGTCCTCGATTTTAGACCAGTGCCGAGTTTTTCATTGAAAAATCCATTAAAAATGGTGATATTTGATTCCAAAAACTCTATTTCAGCTTTGAAAAAATAAAAAGTTCAGTTCATACAAGAAGAGATCTGACCACACAGGACAAGCAAAAGATACTCCATATTGCTGGTGCCCCGATTCCTAAGGATTTCTTCCAGCGGTGCAATCGCTTTTATTTCCTGAATCAGCATCCCACTGGAACACATCCAAGCTATCTTCCTCAGGATCAAAGCAAGGTATTTAAGAAACTTGGACTAACCCTTTTTCAAATCTAATTTCAGAAGAAGTGCAAAGCCAAAACGCCGAATTTTGAAGAACTCTTCGATTGAAGCAAATGCAAAGGATGCACAACTGGTAAACTCAGACACATCAAGCGAAGACCGATCACCAGTAGAAGAGCAGCGTGGGAACTCCGTCGAGACAGTAGGAGAGCCTGTTGCTCCAATGGTGCAACAAGAGGAACAATTAAATATTGCTGCGCCCATCGAAGATCTGGCTCCCCGAAATTTGCCAACTGTCGGAAGAATTGAATTAGGAGAGGCACCAATTCAATTGGTTGAAGATGGTCCCAGAAACGATGATCCGAACCCAGTGAGTTTCGTTAAAAGCACATTGATCTGGTGGACCATTTCCATTCTATTATGTTGCAGAATATCGATCAAGAATCGGAGATCCCTTATTCTGAATTGTTGACATTTGCTATATTGAAAAGAGGAGAGCCGGAGGAATTGGCAGATAAATTTATTGGAAAGAAGAAACGTCCTAAATCAGATAGACCATACTTGGTTGAAGTGTAAGTTTTCAAGTAAAAACACTTTATATTTGACAAAACACAACGATTTCAGATTCCAAAAAATCTTTGAGAAAAAGAAGGAATTTGATCAAACAAGGCCTTCTACCCATGTTGATGATCAAATATGTGGTGACTTACCAGGAGTGATGGAAACTCAAAAATTGAATTCAGAACCGGGACAAAGGTAAGTTCTAGATTAGAATAAAAGAAAACAAAGTTTATCCGAGACCTCAACAATCTTTTCATCGCCAAAAGAATTTTTTGAGCATCGTTTACCTAACTTTACACATTCATGTCTTTTACCCATAGCTTCCATCACCCAAGAGAACGATGAGTCATCGAGGCCTCTGTCCTCATTCTTTGCACCGACCCTTTTGTCTTGGCTTGTGTTACGTGACCTCTTCCCCATTCTCCGGTCTCCTACCTCTTTTTTTTCTTATTGCCCCTTTTTCAAAATGCATAATACCTTTCCTCCCGTTTTACACGAACTGATAAGGAGAATTTTGACTTCTTCATCATCTTATCACTTTCTTTTTTGAAATTTTCTCTCAAAGTGAACCCGTATTCGAAGCGTTCGCCCGTATCGATTTCTGTGTGTCCGCGTGGTTTGAATGCCGACGGGTGTTAATGTGGGCACTGTTCTAAAATCGAGGACCGATGACATAAATCGAGGACCCAAAAATAAATCGAGGACCCAAAATTTTTATCGAGGACCCAAAAATTAAATCGAGGACCCAAAAAATAAATCGAGGACCCAAATATTAAATCGAGGACCCATCTAAATCGAGGACCCATAAAGACCTAAAAACGGTGTATGTTTAGAATTACCTGCCTAGATTTATGGAATCACTCCCACTTGAACAGTATGGTATAACCCCCAACACTCTCATTTCTTGACTAATATTGAATAGTAGTGTCAAGAGTGTTTTTCCGTCATTTCTCGTTTATCATGATGACCCTATCGGTGACATCTTTTCTCTACAATTGCATGTAAGTAATTTAAAGGAGGCCGAAAGGGAAAAAACAAGTTAGTCTGACAATATAGGCCTGCTCAAAGTTAGTACAGCCCACCATATAAGACAATCCACCTCGGTTCAGTTTCCTCGAAATTTGATTTGAAAATTAATCTCCATGTATAGTTATACGTTCTACCATTCTACAAAATGTTCTACAAATTGAATTCAAGTATAGGGATACGTTGGATTTATTTTTTGGGTTTTCTGGAGTTTGGACATCAGCGATCTGCTACAGTTTAGGGCTCTTTACGGTTTTAGTGGTTACATGTTTTTTACTGGTCCCATGTTGGGACCAGTGGTCCCAAAACGGGGATATTGGACCCATGGCAAAATCACTGGTCCCATGAGATGGGACCAGTCATGGGACTACTGGTCCCAGGCACTGATTTTGAGAGGATCGTCTTGGGACCACTGGTCCTAACATGTAAGATGGAAAACTAGTTGAAGCATCGAAAACATGGTACTGGGAATGTTTTTATCAGAAAATAGTTTTTACAGTTTAGTGTATGTGGGTAGTCTACTCAAAAGTCCCGCTCTCTTCTAAATTGAAAAAAAAAACATATGGTTCTTCTATTTCTGCATAGCATAACTGACTACACCCTCCCCCAATTGTGTCTACACCTCTTTTGAAACAGGCCTAATTAATCAACGAAAAAGGTGACTCAACTCTCTTACTACACCTTCCCCCTAAGCTCAGAACGCTGGAAGCATAGGGGATGGTTTCCCATGCTTCCAGGGTGCTAAGTGGGTCCGGGTTTTTTTTTCTGTTTCCAGCGTACTAAGTTTGGGGGGAAGGTGTAGTCAGAGAGTTTAGTCACTCTTTCCGTGGATAAACTAAGTCTATTACATAAAAAATTCTAAACATACACCGTCTTTAGGTCTTTATGGGTCCTCGATTTAGATGGGTCCTCGATTTAATATTTGGGTCCTCGATTTATTTTTTGGGTCTTCGATTTAATTTTTGGGTCCTCGATAAAAATTTTGGGTCCTCGATTTATTTTTGGGTCCTCGATTTATGTCATCGGTCCTCGATTTTAGAACAGTGCCTTAATGTGACCTACTGTCGCACACAGCTTACAAACAGATGGTCAATTGTACCAAATACAAATCTAATGCAAATGGGAATCAGTAGTTTGTTGGACTTTTTTTTCTCTTTTTCTATTCTTTTTATGGTGATGTTTCTTCCCCGCTTCCTGACTAGAATGATTTTTTCTACGAGCGTATGTTCTTTTTTTCGATCTGCTTTATCGTCAGTTTTCCGCTTTCTTTCATCGTCCAAAACGAAATGTAATGATTATTTTCTGATTTTTCAGTGCTTCCTATCCTCAAACTCCTTCAACTTCAACCGCTGAGCAGCACGAAATGACCAACGGAAGTGAGCAATTCATGGATGTAGGACGGATTCCTTCACCGTCCGAAGCTGGGTGAGTTAGCCTTACAAAAAATGAGCTGAATGATTTTTTGAATTAACAAAACTGAAAACTTTTCAGAATTGACCATTCGAAAGATTCAATTGATGAGTGTGAGGATTTCCAACATGATGAAGATGTGACTATGGAATCTGTGAACGGAGGCTTATCCACCGAGTCAGTAACACACCTATGTTTTTCATAAATTCCCATTAACTTCGTTTCAGTAAATCACTACCTCCAGTTGATCATATTGTAGTTGAAAAAGACTCGAAATGTGGAACTGACAAAGAAGCAGAAAAATGTAGTGGGACACCGTCTGCCGGTGAAAGGAGCCATAGTGGGTCTGGTTCAAAAATTGATTCCAAGCGGTCGGAAGAACGGAGAAAGAAGAAGCGAAGCCGAAAAATAAGCCATGTTGATTCTGCTTCGAGTTCAAAAACTGTGTAAGTTTGAGCAACTGTATTAGTCTGATTTTTGTGAATCGTATAATTTCAGGCACAAAACAAACACCTCTACATTCCAAGAGTTCACAAAAGATGATCTCATCTCATCAGTTTCTTTTGAAATCCCAACATCATCCTGCTCTATTCCTCCGGATAGAATTGAAGATGTGACGACGGAGTTTTCAAATGAAGGTTCTTCCACTGGGTAAGTAACACAGCCATGTTTAACGTGCTTATATGTACCTTTTCTCAGAATCTCATTATCTCCAGTCACTCCAGTTGGAATTCCAATTCAAGATGGAGGAAATTTGGAAGGAGAACAGCCTGGCGGTCATAGAAGCAATGATGGGGATGATGATGTTCGCGGTTTGAAGACAGATGAAGCTGAGAGCAACTCGAAGAATTCTGAAGCACCCAAAGAGAAAAAACAAATTCATCTGCCAAAACCATCCCTGTAAGTGAATGTTTGTGACATGAGAGCTGTCATTCGAAATATGATTCATAATAATATCAAAACCTTACTATTAACAATAATTTTCAGAAAAGGTTGGAAAGTCAAAAATTTGAGAAAGCTGGCCCGATTCTTAGACCAGGAAAGGCAAGTTGAATGGCTGGACGTCATCGAAAGAGTTGAAAAAACAGGAAAAGAACTCGAAGAGAAACAATTTCTGAAGTTGCGCTCAGAGTAAGAATTTTATAATCAAAACATGAAACAATTTCTTGTTTTTCCAGAGCTCAACTAGCGCTTTCGAAAAATTTTGAAAAATTGGTGCAGCCAAAAGCGGAAAAGCTGAAGTTTCTACGCAAACTCCGTGTTCCTGTCGGAGAAAACATCAGAAATGAGTGAGTTTTCAGAAGAAATACATTTCTCAGTCAACCAGTAACTTGTTTTTCAGTATCTCAAAGGATACGTTGTTCCAGTTGGACCACAATGACTGCATCACATTTTTCTGCTATCAAGCAGTACGTCGCGGTAAAAGAGACGAAGTAAGAGAAAGTCACACTGCTTAATTCAACAAATTTTTTTTCTTACAGAACGCTCCAGACAATCTGAGCCAGCTCCATCGTGTGCTCTTGAATTCAATGGTTTCTCTCTCAAACGGCCGATTCTTGAGTAATAAAGCCATATTGAATTCTTTGAGGATGGATGAACGCCGTGGTCTCACAGACAACGAACTTCTTAATGAGTGAGTTTTCAATGTTATTGTGAGCATACTAAATATGAAAACTTTCAGAATTGAAGACGCAAAGAAGTTCATCGCTTCGGACGATAAAAACAAGTTTAGAGATTGCCTCAGAGTGCTCAAATCAACACGGACTCCAGTCACCGAGCTGTTGTTGTCACAGTATGTTAAAATTTCAAAAAAAAACAATGAACTTGGTTTATTTTTTCAGAGCCGAGCATAATTTCGAAGTGAAAAAAAATGAAAAAAACATAATCATTTCATATTATAAGCCGATCAAAGAAAAATCAAGTTCAACGGAAGTTGACACGCTTCGAAAGTGCTCTCCTGTGAATCTGCCCACTTCTGAGTCGAACGGCGCAGAAGAAGTTACCGTCTCATCAGCAGGTGTTTGCGATGTCCAATGCTCCACACCTGGAATGATAGAAGCACCGGTTCCTTCTCCGGCTCAACACTCTCTCACAGAACTGCCAGGCAGTAGCATCTCCACCACTACTGAGGAAACACTTCGTACGGTAACAACGATCCCGGTGGCATCGATTCAAGTTGATAAAGTTCCTGCCACACCTGCAGCCAAGCCATCAATGAGTTCAATAGAAGCAGAACCTTCCAGGAGAACTGGAAGCTCTACAGAACCAGTTGTGCAGCATATGACTGTGAAAAGGAAGCGCGATGAAACTAAAGAAGGAAAATCTGCCAAGGAAGCAAAACACTTCAAGAGGAACGAAGACAAACCAAACTCAACTGCAGTTGCCACAGTTCAAAATTGCTCTGCCGCGAATTTCCCGACCCCAGAGTCAAAAAGGTAAATTGAGTTTCACAACTTCCTTCATTTGTTCTACTAGTTTCAGAGAGACTTCAACTTCTTCTACGGTCATTCCTGACGGAGAAACATCAAAGGCCATTGCTGATGTGGAGACAGATTCTTCAGTCCCAATGGAAACTGAGTACGTTTTTTTCATGCTTAAGATTTGTCAAATACAGGTCCCGACTTTTTCATAACTAATTTTTTCAGTGGATTCTCGCTTGGAGTGTCTCGAAATTCGTCTGCGCCAGAACAAATTGATGTAGCTAATCAAGTCGCACCCACAAAAGCCACTCCTGCTGCTTCTGATGTCACTGAGTCATCAAAAACATTGAATAATCAGTGAGTTTTTTCGATTATTGTACACACAAAATCTTGGCATTTTGGTTTACAAAATCGCATAGTTCAATTTCATTTTTCAGAATTCAATTTGACAAAGTTATGATTGAAACCAACCAAATACGCCCATCGATTCATACTGGTTTGAATGCATTGGAGAAACGCTACGCGTTGTTTGGCGAAGAGATTCAATTTTTTATGAATGCCGATGTAGAAGTAAGTTTTTCTCTTTTTTTGTTACGGAAGGTACTAACAATCAATCAACTTGGATTTTTGCAGAAAATTAAACTGAAACAGATCGTTGATGAATTTGACGATAGCCTCAAGGTCATCAAATTTCACATCGAGAAAAAACAGAGTATTGAAGAAAAAGAGCCCGGAGCTGTTCGAGTTGTCGACGTACTTCGCATCTTCCAGACCATATATTCAGTTTTGAAAAAATATGAGGAAATTTATGAGGAAGTGAAAGAAATCTCCGACAAAATTACAGTCATCCTGAAGCAGTTGGAAAAAGATGTTACGGGTTATAATGTGCGTTTTAGTCCAAAAATCGCTTGATTTTATAAAACCATTTTTTCAGGAAATGACAGCGGGTGAAGTAAAACTCAGGTTACAAGCAATTATAATCATATTTCTTAGTAACAAAGCATATATTGAAAGTCCATTTTGAAAATTTAACAATATTGACTCCAATCTCGAAAAATCATTATTTCCCTGTAAATCGTCATGTTTGCTACGATTATAACTTTACAGTTTGTTTTATGTTTTGTTGTAAGTATCATCATAGTCTTATCATTTTTATGCTAATTCGTTTCTTTCATTTTTTTGTTTCTGTCCGTGATTATTGTTTTTATATCGGGTCAGTGATTTATATATTTTTTTTAGATGAACGGTTTTCATATTTGAAAGTTTCTCTGGAACACCTTATTTTGAAACTGTTATTTCCATTAATCATATCTCTTTTTCCTTGTTTTCGCTCTAATTTTTGATTGTTCAGAATGTTGAGCCAAGAGGAATTTGACGACATTATGAACTTTTTCGAGCAACAGTTTGCATTGCATCCCTATAAGTTTCTGGATTTGGAGAAGGTTTGTGGAGAGTATATAATGAAACATGGCTTCGATAAAGATCCTACTGAAGTTGGAGAAAAGTGAGTTTTTGTACAGTTCAACAAATTCAAAATGAACAATTTTCAGGCTCGAAAAAGTGCTCATCGAAAAGCCTATTCATCTCAAAATTGACCCACTTCGACGCATGACTGTAATCTACCGCTTTCAAATTTTCTTTCCCACGGAGTGTCACGAAGAGTAAGTAACTGAAAAAAATGATGAGCGGAGTTCAAATGGTGAAACTGTATCTTTCAGATTCATGGGTTACGGCATTCAAGTCGGTGAAAATGGAAGACTGCAGGAACTTCACTGGTCCGACACTGTTTATTTTGGAGAACCAATGGTAAACATTATAAATTAGTAATTTTTTAAAATTCAGTTCTCAGAGAGAAAATGTGATTGCCTACCTGACGGAATTGAGCTCTACCTCTTTGAGGTACAGGCCAATTGAAGAATTGGCGAATGGTTACGAAAAGTGGAGGGAAGCGAATTTAAATTTGGAAACTCCGATTGAAGTGGACTCATATTTGTATTGGAGGTTGGCTAAGAATGCATAATATGTTCCAAGAAGTATTTCGTTCCAGAATACCAGAAATAGTGGAGGATGTTATGAAGATGGAAAATCTTTCCGACGTTCTAAAAGTGACGTTAATGATGCTGACTGGTACTCCTATTACGAAAGAATTTCGTAACAGGTAAGTCCAATATTTTCAAGCGCCGATAGGGAACAATATATTTTTCCGTTCAGGCTCATCAAGATGAACAAGATCATAACGGATGAGAAAGAGCGGATTGTGTTCTTTCAAGAAAAGAAAGACACGAATGTGCAGCTACAACAGAGCTATTCTCCATTGGGACTTAGCATTCAACAATTGTAAGATTATTCAATTTTCATTCATATTATGTCTTTTCTGGGAGTGTGCAAAATAGCGTAAAACCCCTATGTCTCACTGGGATTCTTTAGGTATTTTGTGGGTAGGTCTTGCTGGTCCAACACCACAGTTGAAATTATAGCTGCATTCCCGTGGTTCACGGGATTTACTATGTGCAATTTCTACAGTTTTTGGCATATCGACTTCGATAAAACCCTAATATTCACAAAGCCAAGAATTCAACGTGTACCTATACAAGAAAATCTGTTTGCGAAATAGGTGTAGACTTTAAAGCAGTGATCTAAGGGACTGTTTTTTGGGAGAGCTCGATGCTGGTTCAAATAAATAAAGAACCGAAAGGATTGATAGAAAAACAAACGAAAATATGACACTAGGAAGTTGACATGCCAAAAACTAAAGAAATTGCATATAGCTGTGTGTAACTCCCGTGAGCCTCTAAAAGCGAAACTATAATTTCGGATTTGGTATAGTTACGCAAAGCCTATCTAACCACAAATTATCCAAAGAATTCTAGTGAGACCGGTCATGTGCATTTCGATTTTTTAAAAATCTCGAGGTTTTAGGCCGATTGTTCCCGCTGGAGCTGCTGACTTCACTTTGAAAGACATTTCGCAGAATCAGATACTTCAATACCTTGAAGTTTTGCGAGAACTATCGGAAATTGAACCGGTTCCATTGTCCGTCCATGAAATCGAAGCCGCTTACAATAGATCCATTGTTGAGCCGTCGAGCCGAATTCCATATCTGGTTGCAAGGTAATTTAGTGTTTTTGACATATTTCCGACAGAATTATGTCAAAGTTTCAGAATTCCAAGTTTGAATCAAGAAATATTCAATTTTGAGAGAATACCAGAGAGTTCCAGAATAAAAATGTTGTTTGCAACTCAAACTCCAGTAAATAACTTTACCCTTGAAAAGTAAGAACGACGATTCATTTTTCAGGCACTAATTTCCTTTTTTTTCAGAATGAAAATTTCAAAAGCTCCAACTGGATTAAACTTGGATGGATTTGATCGTATTATCAAATTCCACTCCACTGAACCAGATTACGAATTGAAATTAGAAAGAGAGCTTATTTATGATAGGTGAGAGTTTCGAAATTGGACATTGTAAACTAGCGAATGATTTGAAATTGCAGTGATTCACTCTTGAATCCTGTTCCTTGGGGAGAACAGGAAATCAGGCAGTTTTTTGCTTTCTTCGATGCCGAGGTACTCGAGGCTTCCACTACCATGAATTTACAAGCTCTATGCTCAAAATATAAGGAATCAACGTATACAAAGAGAACTTGGGGACAATTGTATGAGAAGTGAGTTTTTCAAAGTTTTTTCTTCCGTAATTGATCTGTATATATTTAGATTCTATCGAATGATAACTGGAACTATGGATAGCATCCCGTGGGTCGAATATCTGAGGAAGGCATATATTATCTTTGCTTTTGGAATCTCTCCGAATCATGTACTTTTGAGAAAGTAAGGCTTTTATCAATCAACGACATTTTCAGAAAATATTTTGCAGGTTTTACAAAAAATTTACAATTCAATTGAATAGTGAACAAAAGATAATTTTCTGTGAATGCCGGATTTTGAAGAATGGGTTCGGCGAGAAAGATGATGTAAGTAAAATGACAGGAGAACTTACTAACATCAAAACTGTAATTTCAGTCGCGACCGTTGAGCCGTCCAGATCACCAAGAAAATTATAAGAGCTTTCTGAAGAAAA
>GL380675.1:9429-26184 GCA_000143925.2 Caenorhabditis brenneri
CACATCTGCTCCAGAATCGGTGACTCTCAAAGTTCCAGCCAACAAATCCAATGCGACGTCTCCAACTCCATCCGCTGGATCCATGTTCTTTGTGAGTTCATTTTCACTTTCACCCACTCAAACGCCAATTCACTTTCAATCGCGTGTTGTTTGTGATCCCATCATCCTCAGCTCCAATCCAATTTCTTAGTCAATTTCTCTCACGCCACGAGCCGGAGCTCATGTCCTATGTATTCCTGATTACACACACTATTTCTTTCAATTTTCTCGTGGATTCAACGACGCCGTCGACTCCTTGGACGTCCAGAAGGCACCTGCATGAAGTCGTTATCGCCGTCTTTTCTCCCTTTTTTCTTATTTGTCGCCTTTCGCATTCTTGTTTTCCGTCTTACCTTCTTCTTTTCAACCAATCCTAACCATTGAAATTCACCTGTGCATTCATTTTTTCATATCCAGATTATTCTTTTTTCTATTCTGTTGAGCATGACCGTATTTCCTTTCACTGCTTCATACATGTTTTTGATTTTCAACAAGCCATTCATTAAAACTTGCTCTAATATTCTGTTATGCATGCCTTCTCAAAACTTCAAAACCGGTGATTATTTGAAATTATGATGTAGAAATGTTGAAAACAACAAAGTTCATTTCTAACATGAAACAATTCTCATCTGTCACGTCGGCATAAGATCTTGCAGTTGTACTGGAAGGCGATTGAATGACTAGTTTCAAGTTAGGACGCTCAGAAAGAAGTGCAGAGGAATGTTATGCTGTAAATACCTGTCATTCATCCAATGTCGGTTACAAAACCGCTTGGAGGGTATTCGAACAACTTACAGAAATAGTGACAAATACGAAGAATTCAGAGTCCTTTATTCCGACTTCAATTCAAAAAGTCTCTAAAGTTCAGAAGCACTAAACTTGTGCATCACGTTTGGGCTCTAATGACTCTACGAATGAGAAGCCATCTCGAATGCTGTAATGGTTTCGGTCTTACTGCTGCTCGTGAAATGTTTCCAAGTAGAGCTATGTTTTTCATTTCAAAAGTGTCTCCATGTTCATTCGATAAGTACTGAGAGAACAAGTTAGGTGTACTCTGGATGCCATTCTTCGAAGATAATGCTTGGACCGATTTCCAAGAAGTCACTAGCACTTCTCTATGCACTTGTTAACTAATGGAGATTTCATGGCAGCTGATAACTCTTTTGCCTGATTGAAAAAAATGAGACCTGGTTGATTGGAGATGTAACTGACAGAAGTTAATTAGTTTTCATTTTTCGTGGGAACATTTTTCGTCAAGTAGGAAGGTTTTTGTTACTTCCGGTATGATAGTAGCCGAGAGCAGAATTTTGAGGATTTGCTAACTCTTTCATGCTTCGAATTCAGGTTCCCTTTCGAGCTCTATTTTTAGATCCAGAGAGTGATTTCATAGTCGGGTGTGGAGGAAGAGAATCATGTGACCCTTTGAATTGGACTTTCAAACCTATTTCCCTTGATAAGAGAGCATGGGAATTCGTATCCCTTGAAGAGGGAGAAATAAGAAATTGCTTCTGATAATCTGCTCACTCATGCATAAAATGTCAGATCTCAATGAGTCACTTCTTCGATTTTCAAACTGAATATCAACCCCAGTCGATCTTCCTTCCAAGTTTTTTCATACCGTTGTAAATGTCTAGACAAGATAACGACTTTCATTTCTTCTTTCTAATCATCAGGGAGATAGCAGTAACTAGAATAGAAACTGAGTCTCAGTTACTTATCAAACTAAACAGAAATGTGGGAAAAGGACAAAAAGCTCAAAAGTTTGATACTCAGAACTAGTACTAATTATGAATTTGCACTCTTTCATTAAAAACTTCAAAATGGAAAACATATTTTCTTTTTCTCTGAATCTTTGATAATCATGTGATGGTTGCAATCAGTGAAGCTGAATCGAGAGAACCGAAAACAAGAAGAGAAGAGTCTCAAACCACTCTCTTCTCTTGTCTCCACCCGCTTCGTGCTCTTCTCGTAACAATAATTATCATGTTCAACGACGACAGACTGAAAACTCGAAGCACAAGCCCATAGTCGTCTCCCCGAGCAACGCGCTTTCGAAGTATTCTTCTTGTTCTTCTTCATCTGATATTCTTTGTTCATTCCTACGAGATTCCCATCTTTGGGATACTGCTCAACTCATCATGACTGGATCCAGAGAAGGATCAAGGAATCGTTCATCGTCATCTGGTCCCAACTCCAAAAATCTCATTCGTCAAAAAACAAATAAAGATGAAACTCTACCAGTAGATCCAAATAAACCGGTATGTTATGATGGCATCTTCCAAAACGATATCAATAACTGCACCATAATCTCTTTCCCGATACGCCCATTTTTCTTGAATAATCACCGGGCTATTGTGTCATGAAATGAATAGATTCTCATATTCATATCTAATCCGTTTTGCTTCATTCTTCCATCATTCCTTCTCAATTTTCTCACTTTTTACTTTTTCACATCTACATTCCATTCCGCTTCACCTGCACACACTCACTTAGTGTTCTTCAGAGCCAGCATGTTGAGAAAAATGAATTCCTCGGTTTGTTTAGAAGATGAATAGTTGTACGTGTTTTTGTGATTTTGAAAAACTTTTATACGGAAACTACGGTAACCGATTAACGGAATTCTGCAATAGATATACGTTTAAGATTGCTGGGATGTTCGACGGAAAGGAGAAAGTCAACCGTGATCCACCACCGATGCCATCAACAGATGGAGTTGAGTATCCAAGAGCTGCAAGCTGGGCAGCTGGAAATTGTGCCAATGTGCTCAATGACGACAAAGGTGAATTCAGATAAAAAAATCTTATCAAGCGATTCGAACTACAAACTAGAAAAAGCATATAGCAACGTTTCGGCTTTCTTTAATTTGAGATGACACCGTTTTATTGGTGATAATAGACCAATGTTTTCTAATGTGATCAATAGGAAATGTTCAAAAGAATACAATTCACCAAATAACAAGTTAATAGAAAACATATTCTCTCATATCCGCTTATTCTTCCTTCAGGTAAACAACTCTTCCGTTGCTTTCTCTTCCAATCTCTTGCTGAAGAGAATCTTGCATTCCTTGAAGCAATGGACAAGCTTAAGAAAATGAAGATTAGTGACGAGAAGGTTGCGTATGCTAGAGAGATACTGGAGACTTATCAACAATCCATCAATTTGTCTTCAAGCTCCATGAAATCATTGCGTAATGCAGTTGCCAATGAGACACTCGATATGGAGGAATTCGCTCCAGCTATCAAGGAGGTCAAGCGTCTTCTGGAGAACGATCAGTTCCCACGTTTCAGACGATCGGAACTCTATCTGGAGTATTTGGAAGAGCTTCTTCCACGTTCTTATGCTGAGAAATGGGCTCAAAGTTTCGAGAGTCTTCTTGGTAACCACGTGGGACGTCATCACTTCCGCATCTTCTTGCGTTCGATTCACGCTGAAGAAAATCTCCGCTTCTGGGAAGCTGTCGTTGAGTTCAGGTTGGTAAGAAAACCACAGGTGTTTCGAGAGTTCAGAAATTCAATATTCTGTAAAAGGTAGTGATATTAGAGCTGATATTTCAGATCGAGCCGTCACAAGACAGCAGCAATGAACAATCTCGGAAAAGTGATCTTGACAACCTATTTGGCCGAAGGAACAGCCAATGAAGTGTTCCTTCCATTTGGCGTTCGTCAGGTTATTGAACGTCGCATTCACGACAATCAAATCGACATCACTCTCTTCGATGAAGCAATCAAACACGTGGAACAAGTTCTTCGAAACGATCCATATGTCCGTTTCTTGCAGAGCCATCAATACATCGATCTGTTGAGCAAACTCAAATCATAACTTGATACTAATACGATAATAATTTGTAATACTAATCTTCCTGCTTTCCGGATATCTCTTATTCTTCCTATTCATTCTCTTTCTCTCTCCGAGTTATCTCTCTCTCCTTTTTCTTTCTCAATAACTTTTTCAGAAAGGTAAACAATTATGTATATGCTCTGAAACTCTTCATTATCATTTTATCAGTTTGCTGAGCAATAAGAAAGTTACCTGCTGACATCATTGAGTTCTAACACCTTTTCTTGAATTCTGTTTCCTTCTAAGGTTAATGTTCCCCTAAGATCATCAAAATAAGCATTCAATTATTCTCAAACATCACCACTCTTCTATAATCTCTTTCAAAACTATCCTTCAAAAACCATTTCTCCAAAGAGTTAGAACTTTCTCTTTTTGTAAGTGCACGTAATACGAAAACTTTTTGAAAAAACTTCTTTTAAAAATGTACTTTTCTTCTTAATTAACGGCTAGACGAAACTCTCACATTTACTCAAACGACTTATCAATTTTCTTGTAATTGTGATTCATAGACAACGCCAAATTTCACACTTTGTGACTCATATTTCGAATAATGTATTCATTTAGTCTCTCGAAAGATTCATGAACACTATCTCGTTTGTTTCTAAATCTCGCATTACCCTGAATTTCATTCTCCTCCCCATACTCTTTGGAAAAATCTAGAGAACACCGTCCTTTCTTCCATCTCATTTGAATCACACCGTCTTCCTGTATCACTTTTCTAAAGAATGAATAATTGGATTTGATATGCTTTCATATCAGGAGTTACTGTTGTGCTTAGCAAGAAGATTGTAGTCTCTTGAATCGTAGTTATAGACGAAGTTATTCAAAGGCTTTTCAAATCAAAATTTAACAAAAAACAAGAAAATTACAAAAAACAGAAAATTTCTTGAAGACAAATTTTAAAAAATTGATAAAACTAAGATCAGATGTCAATTGGGAGATCCGAGTCGTTCGAAAGGCGAGGACGCTTGTTCGGCTCGTCAATGATGTCTTCTGGCAGACCTGTCGAATCGATTGAGCGTTTTCTATCGTTGACGCTGCGAACAAATTCGCCTTCCTTCCCGGCTACATCATCCCAACTCAAATAGACGTCGCTCAATCGACCTTCGAATCTACGTGTCAATTTGAAGCGGTTATTCACGCTAGCTTCTACTTCAACATAATACTGTTCTTGAGAATCTGTAAATTTGTCAGTTTTTTTCATTTTTATGATAACTTTTTATGGCAACTTACATAACGGGTGTTCTCCGTCTAAACTCTCGAGTGGTAGTTTCTTATGTAGATTGATTCGAAATGCATGATATTTTGGAAGTACACAGGCGAACTTGGCCTGGAGAGCGATAGTTTTGATATCCTTCTCGTCGGTCTAAAATGATGAAGATTAACATATGGAATTGCAAGAGGTTGATGTATACAGTTTATTACTATTGAATGTTAAAAAAAAACGAACCTGGAGCATGATAGGTAACCCGTCCAGAGCTTGTTTGTGAAGTAGAAGATATTTGTTTTCGCTTGAACTTTCGCATTGACTCATGAGCGAATTATCAGGTTTGACGACTGGGACGATGACCAGTTCGATTTTCTTCCCGAGAAACTCTTTGTTGATAATTTTATGAAAGTTTTCGGAATAATTGAAGCGGAGAGATGAAGCTGCTTCAGCAAAACTTTCAGAATACACCATGTGATATTCCGTTTCCGGCATTTTTTCATGATGCCATGAAACGATGTTGTTTATGACCTCGATGACATTATCTTCTTCGCCGTAGAAAATGTTTTCTTTCTGAAAAATTTATTTAGATGAAGGTTGATTTTTTTAATTTCGAGAATAAGACATTTCATAATGAAGAGTGTTAGCGCGGAAGACTTTCGATTGAGAATTTGTTCCTACTTTCGTGTCTAATACAGTTTCTATTTGCCTTTCATTTATTCTAAACAGATACTTACGATGGGCATGCTGAGAATCGTGTGCATGTAGTGGCACGGAAAGAATGGCTTGTTTTGGTTACTCAAAGCGGGGTGTTTCAGAAGAGTATTGGCAGTGAAACGGCAACTGTTTAAACCATTGAGTATGAAGATTCGTGCAGTCATCATCTGTCGAATGTAATCACGTTCGGCGTCCGTTTTCAAAAATCTCGTAGCGTTCTCAATATCGTCTTCAATTTCACGAACCGAATCGTGACTGGAACGGAATTTTACACCTTCAACACATTGGAGAAGGACAATGGCGAGTGCATAAATATCAATCGTGAAGTCGAACGATTCGGATTGGCCTAGTTTTCTAGGTGCAAGCTCTACATCACAGCTTTTAACATTATCAGCCGGAATGGATTTAGCAAAGACGAAGTCGTCGAAATGGGAGAGCTTATAGTTTCCGTGTCTATCGTATTGAATGTGATCCAATGATACACTTTGGTGGATACCATATGGATGAACGAATGCGAGAGCATTCAAGATATCACGGCAAACTCTGAAGCATTATTATATTCTTAACGAATTTCAGAATAAAGAGCTTCTTACATTTTCCAATCGACAATCTTCTCTTGAACTCTTCGACGGAGACTTTGCTCGGACCACTCGTACACTGTTTTCATAGTTAGAGAATGAAGCCCATCGTTAAAGTTGAAAAAGCAATCCTTCATTTTTAGGATATTCTTATTTCTGTAAAACAAAGAATGTGACATTACGTTTTCCATTATTACACTTACTTCACAATCATCTGCAAAAACGATCGATTTTTAGAATGATAATCTCTAACATGTTGCTGAGTTTCTTTGGAAGTCACCTTCAAAATAATTATTAAAAACATATGGATTGTTCTCGTCTTACGTTTTCAATAACGTGTGTCTTCATCAACAAAGTTTCATCGTCTTTGGCTAGTATGACATACTTATCTCCTGGTTCTTTGGTGTATTCCGAAACTCTAACCATACCGAATTTTCCATTGTAGAGTTCGTCATTCGTGAAAAATGGCATTTCATTCAATTGCGACATTTTGAACCTCTTGGATGTTGTTGTTTTTTCAAGCGTCTCTGACTTGATTTTCGGTGGCAAAAAATCGATTCCTGTTCGATTAAAATCGAGATCCAGCTTCAAAATGGCTGTTGGAATAGGCATATTATTAAGCGCCTTGTATTCTTGCAGGCAAACTCCATCTGGAATCTCTGTTTCTGGCTCCCAAGTGCAGCTTTCTTGATCATAGTTCAGCCATTTCACCTGAAAAACGACAAAAAATATGTTATCAGCCGTAAAAAAAGAAACTTACTAGGAAGAAGTATTTGCTGAGAGTGATCTCCTTCTTTTTCTTATTAATGCGACTTTCCTGAAAATTTTTTTGATAGGGTTTTCATGTGGAACGGTATAAGTTATTGTAAGATATTGCTCAATCTTGAATAAGAAACAATAGACTGTTGGAAAAGCAATGCGCGACTCGAAAACTGACCGTGAAGATAGATGAGTATTTTTGATTATTGAACTTCTGAAGTTGTTCAAAAGCATCGAGAAAGCTATAATTTCAATCTATTGAAAATCCTTTTTTTTTAAATCCCACCTGACATGGTCGACGATTCGCTCGATCTCAAATTCTTCCGTATCGTCCATGTTGGTAGTCGTCTGAAATAAAATGTCGTTTTTTTTAAACAATACAATCTTCAACTAGTTTTCATCATTTTAAACAGAATATTATGAAGAAATTCCCGATGAACAGGTAAAAAGGTCGAAAGCGAAATTTATAGTCGCCGAAAATTTTCTTCAAAAATAACGTGATTGGAAGTTACTGTAGTTGAAAAGTGTGCAAACAGAACAGCGTATGTACCAAACGCGTACCGTAGTCGTTTGTCAAAACTAATGCTTTGCTGTTTTGAAACAGCTGAAAAGCGAACTCAATTGTATTCTGAAGATACTTGTAAAGAATTGACACTACAAAAATTAAATATAAGAAAAAAAGTACATATCATGTTAATGGATGTAGCCTCTTTTCTAATGATAATATCCGATCACTCGATTGATTCGAAGAAGTTACAAACACTTCCTTCATGATCCATTTCATTCCCTCTGAAATGTTTTCATTCCGAATTCCCACATGTTCACTCAGTCACAAATGTAGTTGTGTGAAATAATCTTGGAATTCCTCAGACGACGTTAGCTTAATGCAATCCTCTCTCAAATTCAATCGACAACTACTTTCCTTCATCTTCCTCCATATTTTCGTAGTAACAAGCCGAACGGCTACGCAACGAATTAGTGGCGCAATCAGGCGAACGGATGGAGCACTTCAAGAGAAAGCGGATTAGATGACAGACGGAGACTGAGAGTAGTGTGTGATTGCAATTAGGACCTTCCATGGATTGGAATGCTCTTTGACAAGATTAGAGGGATACTGCTTTGAATACTCCTTTTTGCTATATTTCTTCAAAGATTGTCTCAAGGAAGAAAAGTTTTGAGTCCCCATCGTCGGTTTCTTTTTCTTATACCCCCTCATAAATCATGATTTTGCTATCTGTGGCTTTTCTGGTCCCTTGAGTGTTATTGACCTTCCTCTTCTTATTTTTCTTGTTTCAACAAAAGTATAAAGCAACACATCTTTATTTCTCACATTTTTCAAAACTTACAGAACAAAAATATGAAATGCACAAGGAAAGAAGAGTTAAAAGTGAACACTATTATTTTCAGAACTTCACCCACCGGAATGCACAAAGACAGATTCGATTGACAAGTCTAGCGGGATTCTTCCGCACATGGCAATGGTTGGATTTTGGAAGAGGGTAGAAAATGAGTGAGGAAGTATTCTAGAATCAAATAATAGGGCGATTATGGCAACTAATGAGAGAGAGATAAAGAGAACCGGAATAGTTTGTACAACAACGGATTTCTTGAAAAAAAAGGGGAGAGTTCAGATGGGAGGGAAAGTTAAAAGCTATCAGCATGTACCGTAATAATTTGACTTGAAGTTTTGGAATACTCTATGAGAGCAAAAAATAATTTTAGAATTAGAAATAGAAACTTGTTAAATGAATATTTTTAAATCGCCAATTCAAATGTGCACTCCATTTTTGGAATGATGAATTCTTTGCGTTGAAGACGTGCCCGATCCACCATTTCCCGAAGTTCCTCGGAACGGATCTGGAAACTTATTTTGAAGTTTATATTGCAATGAAACGGGGATTCTAGTTTTTCTTTCGGTTCAAACTTGTCTTCAAAGAGTTTATGAAAAAAAGAACGGCAAGTAAAACCGAAGAAAAAAGATTTTCGACGAGAAAATGATGATGTGTTATGACTAGCAAAGCATGTAGAAGCTCAAAAAAGAACACAAAAACCAACCTGTAGTTCATGAATCTGCTGGTCTAGTTCATGCAAGAACTCATCTCTTGCCAATTCATCATCAGTCATTTCTTTGAAATTTCTACGTGGCGAAACTCGATGATAATGCTCGGAAAATGGCTGTGCATAAACAGGAGATGCTGGTCTGTATGTTCTGTTTCGAACTACCATTGGACCACAAGCCGACGTCCAGGGCTCAGCATAAATAGGTGATTCAGCTCTTTCATGCTTTGGGCTTGGCGTTGGACGAAGGGAATGATAAGAAGAAGCACTCTGAAATAAACGTTCTGCATTGTTTGATTCTAGGTTTTGATTAAAACTAACCATCAATTCATGGTAGATATTATTTCCATTATCATAGTGTTTCTGCCATTCTCCACTATTCGTCCAAACCATTGAAGTGTCGGGACTGGAAAATGAGGGATTTTGAAGTGGTACTCCAAATGTTGCGCCACAATAGGCATTCTGATGATGAACGTTTCTTGTGTACTAACAACAACAATACATTCCCTTGTACTCTCAACTCGGATGTAATTGTCTCGTATTCATGTCATAGCCATAGATGGACTTATTACGAAAAGCAAGATAAATCGAGAGATTGAAATTGACAGATATCAAGATGTGCGTTCGTTGGAAATGACGGGTGTTCGGGGGATAAGTTTACGAACTCTTCACTTGCCCCCTAGAGGCTCTCTTTTTAAGATTTATAAGATTTTGATGCGTCGAGATAGAGATGGATTACCAAAGGAAGTGTGTTGTTTCGCAATAAATTTCCATTCTGACTCATACTTTGTAGTGATAGATTTTAAAGGGCTTCTTTTCAATCTTCGAAGCTAATTTCTGTTCATTTAGGTGTCATCTGTCGATCACATTACCAAGCTAGCTGGTAAGTCAACACCCGTTAGCCCTCTTGTGTCCTTCCTAGCGATAATTACATAATGAATGTTTGTGCAGCACAATTAATGTCAAGGATTACATGCGTAGGGGGAGGAAGGGGATCGAGGAATGAACGGATGAAAACTCGGGTTACTAGATCTTAAGGATAAATATGTAATGGATAATGTATGGTGTTCTTTTGAATTTGTATTCAAAACTTGTTTTGAAATTTTAGGAAGAAGACAGTTGGCAAATGATATGTTCTATTGCTCTTTTCGGTTTGTTTTTCTAGCAGTGATAGAAGTTCACATCTTCACAGAATCAAAAAATAATCACCTTGAATCATGTGATGCATATCCTGAACTGCACATACTGGTATCTGGACTAGCTACACATAATGCTGGAGCCCGTTTCTTTCCAGTAGATTCCTGAAATAGTTCTCAAATCTTTCAAAAATCCTTTGATTCCCACTCACAAATGCTGTGTTGTTTCTTCCCATACTGCTCGTCATGCTTTCCCACATCTTGCTCTCTCCAATCCATGGATTGGTGCGAATCCTCTGAAAAAATACATAACATCTGCCATCTGTTTATTGTTATGACCTTCATCATAATCTGACGTTTCATCTCCTCCCCCACAAGTTTTTATTTGTTTATGCATTTATTTATTATAAAAATCTTCTCACTTGGACCTAAAAGAAGGCGAAGAGGGAAAGTAAGTAAAGCATTTGCATATCGCACTCTCACATCTTTTCACTATCGTTTTTGGTCGCCTTCTTCGTCTTCAGAAGACATAATCGGGTTACGACGAGTCGACTGACGACGACGACAAAACTGTGTGTGATGGAATTAGATGTGCGGAGGAGCCCAAAGAAAAGGATTATGCACATTTAGAGAAAACGAAGAAAAGTGAATGGATATGATCTTTTTATCGAGTGCAGTTTCCATCTTTGAACTTTTTTCGAAGAAACTGATGCCTCTTTTTCGACCCTCTAATTCAATTAGAGTCTTCTGCAAGTTCTCGTTTTTCGGGAAACTTTTTCTGCTCCTATGAGGTCCCATGCAACTTTGGAAATGGGAAATGGAAAGCTTGGAGCAAAAAGAGTTGACTCACTCAAGAAAAGGCAACAAAAAGGGACAACTATCAAGTGAATAATTCATCAACTCTTACAACTTTTTCCACTATTCTTCAACCAGTTATGCTTTCGAAAACTTTTCCGAAAAACGGAGAATTGAAAAAGACATGTATGCATTTTCCCTTTTTGTTTCAGAATTCATTTATGTTTTGACAGAAGTACACTTACATTCCTCCTCGGGAATGATCCATTACTTGTACTGGACGATGTTGAAGAAGTTATCATCGGTGGTGGCATTGATGCTGGTGGTGGTGGGAACACGATTCTTACTGCAAACAAACTATCATTTTCATCAAAATTTCCTGTCGGAGAGAGAGCAAGCTGAGCACAAGTTATACGTTAACTCCGTTCTCTCACGTTTTTTGATATTGGAATGTTGACTTTTGATTTGAGCACACAACACTTGTTTTATCAGAGCATCAAGATGAATGGCAAATCAAAAGATCTTAAGGAGAAACTTGTGACTGTTTAGTTGAACTTTTCGTGTATTTGACCGTGTTCTTTGAACGACAGTATGAAATCATTTGGATACTCGAGTTATTTCGGACAGAGAAAACAAAGCAGTAAAACAGTTTTTTCTCTGTCCTATGTTCCAAAACTTTGATTCAATTTGTTTCATACATTTGAAATGAAACAAAAATGAAAGAACTTTTGGGAAACACATTTCAAAGTTTAGTTAGTATCAATTTAGTTTTATCTCACCTGGTAATGGTTTGAGTTCATCTCTGGAATGTCTTACAACACTATGCGATGCGGCTCTTGTCGGTTGAGCAATTCGTTTTGACGACATAGGTACAACGGAAGGAGAAGAAGCCTTCCGACGATCGTCAGGCTGTCGAGAATGATTTCGTCGACGACGTGAAATGCGACGTGACTGACGTCCGAGTGTCAGTTGGTCGAACCAACTTTGAATTCGTTGCATTGAACTGAAACGGGAAATATGAGAAAAAGGAAAGAAAGAGAATTGGCTAAAATTGTAGTGAAGAAGAGTGGAGAAAGAAGGAACAATTGGCTGGAATTACATGGATCAAAAGAGGGATGGGAAGATGAGAAAATTTGGATTAAAGGTTTTAAAAAGCACATGTCATCATCAGGATCATAAAAATAAAGTTGTGTTGTATATACACTGAACGGGAGTCCCGTCCTTCCCCTTCTCTCTGTTAGTAGTGCTTCGCAATGCGCGAGAAAGTGGGAGGGAGGAGCTGAAGGGGGCGGGGCCATGAGGGACGTGCTCGGGCAAGCCTCAAGTCATTAAAGCGAGTGAAGAGCATGGAGATGGAGGAGACGCAAGCAAGGTACGGATTAATTTGGAGAAGTGAGAGGAAGAAGAAAAGAACGCATTGAAAGGAAAAAGGGGTGAAGAGGAAGAAAAATGAGGAGAAGTTTGGAGAAGCATGAATAATATCTGAAAAAGAACTTCAGGGAAAGGTCGAAAACTTTCAGAATATCTGTTCGTATTCAAGAGATAAGAATCTTGTCTGAAACCGGTCTAAACATGCTGATTGAGAAAAGATATTCAGGGATTCACCAGGGCGTGTTACTTTCTGAAAAACGTTGCGATCGAACCGACCGAACAAACGATCGTGATAGGAGGGAAAGAAAGGAGAATACGTAATACATTAGAAGAATGAAATTGGAAAATGAAAAGGAGGAAGAAGGAAGAAACGTTTTATCCTAATACTATTCAGAATATAGTTCAAGAGGAAGACATATGTAGGTCGAAATATAGAAAAAGAGAAATGATTCATATGAAACCTTACTTTGAATTATTGACTTTCAAAATGGAAGTAGATTTTTGAGAAGGGAAACCCTTGTAACCGTGATTAATCAGTGTCCACTTCAGAGCACATTCGAAATCTGAAAAGTAATAAGCGAAAATTCTAACGTCACATCGCATTAGTTTCCCAAGTATTTCTGTAACTATTGAAAGCATGTCAACTTTTTGAATGTTCATAAACTTACGAAAATATTTCAATAGATAACTATCACTCCCACAGTTCACGAGTCATTCTATTAGAAACATTGTTTATAAAAGGAAAATGCAACCCTGAAGATGATTCGGTGGTGATTACGTCTATAGAAAAATTTGCTAGCAAGAAGTTAAAGATTTTGTTTTATCGAAGGCCTTCCTAATACTTTTCAAAACTTAGGAATTCTCAATTATTTCATTTTGCATGATAATATATCTAAACGTTGTTTCGGTTCTCAACTACCGTAATCCTTCCAGCCGGAAGAAGTTTAAAATTACAAATCTTACAAAACTGCAGGTCTGACATTTATGCGAGACTCCTGATCAGAGATGATTCACGCATTGTAACATTTGTTTGTAACTTACAAAATTTTTTTTTGCTACAAAAATAATTGTATTTTAAGAAAAAGTTGTTATCGAAATCTTTGTGCCACCCAAACTTCAGAGAAAACAACAGGAAGAAAATTAGTGGCGACAAGAAAAAAACAGAAAGACTGAAACAAAAGAAGGAAGAATTCGAGAAAGGCACATTGCTCCAGCAGAGAAAAATGGAAAAATTTCATTCTCTTTTGTTTTTCTTTTTGGTTCCAGTGGCGGATCCTAATCTACTTTAACGGCAAAGATATACATCGTTTGACGACTCCAAACTAACTCAATGAAAGAAACCAAAGATGCGCTGCTTCTTTTTCAAGAAAAAACGATTTGATGACGCAAAAGGAAAGCGGGATGAAAAAAGAAGAGAATGGATATCATTATGAAGGGCAAAAAGTAGATGTCACCAGTGTCATTCTACTTTGATATTCCGATTAGAAGAGGTGTAAAATAGTTGGTAATGTGAGAACCTTGAAAGGATGAGGATACTAGTTTAGTGACGTGTTGGAGAATGCGTTCACTCGGGTGAAAAGATTTTAGAGATCGTTTGAAGTTTGGAAGGCAAAAACGATTCTCGACAAGGTTACTGTACACAAAGGTTTTTGAAAAAAAGAGAAAGTACATTCAGAGACTCAAAATGAGGAAGCTTAGGATTCGATTCAAGTTTCATGAGTTGAAAGCACTGTAAGCTAAGATGATTGTTTTTCAAAACGGTTAAAACAAAACACTGGTTTCAAAGTTCTCAGTTCTCTCACGACAAGCTTTTGAGATCTGTAATATTGTAGACTTCCTTGACTTAAATAGAAAAACGAATCCTAGATCCCAGATTAACTATACGATTTTGAAACTAGTATGAAACTATGAAACTAAGGGGGTCTTCTATTAATTAGAGGTTTTATTTGGCATAATTTGTTTCAGTTTTAGAATCTTCTCATTGATAAGCTTGGCTCATGGTGAATTGAGCAAGAAGCTTACCATTGCTAGTTTTTCAGATTGACACTTAAAGCTTCCCCTAACAATATTGAATCAAAAACTGATCTTTCAATATTTTCGTAAACGTGTGGTCAGTTTTGAAAAACGTATAATTTATGTAGGCGGGTGTGGTTGGTTGGTTCGAAGACGACATTTGAGTTTTGTTTATAATTACGGGGTGTTTGAAGAATGAAGCGTTTGAGAAGTGAACTCTCTTGAAACGCATCCTCCAAATGAAGAATTGAAAGTCAACTTTTGGAGTCTTAAGGGAAACCAATTAGGTTCAGACTAAATTCCACGGATTTCCGCTTCTTGAGCGCTTCTCGAGTGCAATTCGAGATGGTCCTTTCATTTGTCTGCGTCTCTTCGTCTCACACTATCTTCAAACGGTAAAACGATACGAAATGCACGTCGAAGGAAAGGAAAAGAAGGAGAAGAAGAAGTGGAAGAGCTTCTCCTGGACCTTCGCGCACTTTTCCGCCGTAACAATTGGTGATGGAGTTGTTGCGGAAGGATGATGAAGAAAGAAACATACGAGGAGGGTCCACTTCTCAAAACAAATTCAATTTTCTTGCACTTTTTCTCCTTCATTTTCTTCATTCTTCTGGTCTAAAAGCTCACCTTTTTTGCTTCACTTATTCTTCAAAAGTTTTTGTGTAAAAAGGAGGGAAAGGCTCGTTCCTAAAGTGACCTTCTCGATCCGTCATAATTACGAAAGAAGCGGAAAAGGAAAAAAGAAGAGGAGGAGGAGGAGGAAGAAGAGGAAGCGGACGGATATCAAATATGGAAATTGGCAGCCATTTGACAGGAAATGACTGACGAGCACTGGCTAATTTTCCGACAAGGTGGTCATTTTTGGAGAATTCGTTTAGTTGTGAATCGCTAATTTACCCTGAGACGGAATCACTTTGAATGACATTCTAATAGTTTCGGATTACTGTATTGTTTTATGAAGTTCCGAGGAGTTTTCAAGAAGACTTTGACAAGCAGGGATTGGAAATAAAAAATCGTACCGGAAATTCGAAAATAGTTCGATTGAACTTTGTTTTTTTTTTTCAAATAATTCAAAAAACGCCATCAAATCGAAAGTTTTTTTGGGATTACGGCCATTGAAACATTATAAAACTACACAAAGTGACAGTATTACATAGGGAAATGTATTGGATCCTGTAGCAGAACCAGTTCGAAGTGTTAGTATAGAAGATTGATTTATGAAGTTCTACAGCTAAATACTTTTTTTTCGAAAGAAACAACTATTTCTAAATAGACTTCAGTCTTCTCCACTTCAATTGGAACAGCTTTCGAAACTGAACAAGAATGGATAATTATTGTGGCGATAGGTACTGCCTGGACTAAAACTATAAAACATTTTTATGATGTTGCTCGTAAAACAAGAGCATGGAGTAAGAAAGAAAAAGAGCCAGGCACTCACAACAGCTGGGTTTTGGTGCAGCAGTAGACGTTTTTTGATAACTCACTGTTTCTATGGCAACATGTGAAGACAATCGAAGTGATAGAAATGAAAAACTAACTCCCTGGTTCTCTTTTCACTTTCACAAAAGAAACTAAACACACGAATAAACACAAAAAAACGGGAGGCCAACACTGACACGATTATATTGAATTTTGTATTATTGGTTTGGTCATGAGGTGGCTGTTGTCGAGTGGAAAAGAGGATGGAAAATGCGTGTCGCACACGAAAAAAATCAACTGGCTATCCGATGGACACTTTGGGCCTCCGGAAGAGAAAAAGGCTCATTTTTCACACTCGATTGTATAGAAGGTCTCCCATGGGGAGGAGGGAAAAGACTTGAAAGACCCAAGACCTTCTTGACAAATTGGGATAATTTATTGGGACGGCAAGAAGGTTTTTGTAAGAGAAAAAGTTGAAAGGGAGGCAGGAAAGAGCACAAAGCGACCAAGTTTTTTTTGGTTGAAAAAACGAAGACAAAGATGAGGAAGGAAGCAGAATGTAATGGCTTTTGGTTGATTGTGCCTGAACAGAGCAAGAGGTAGGAGCATGGAATGGAGGTTCTCACTTCAAAATACCTTTCTGCAAGAAAGAAAACAAAAAAGCTCTGAACTGGATGAGTATTGTTCTTGTTCTTCAATTGGTACACAGATGACAATGGAACAATACTACTGTAGTATTCAGATAAGTTTTTTTTTTCCGGTGATAAGGAGTTCAAAATCCGGACAGCGACCAAAAGTTAACATATTTACAGTATTCAAAACATTA